>NDGM011009783.1:0-26980 GCA_002564305.1 Octomys mimax
TATAATTCTTATCTGTTCTCCTGTAGATAATTTTGTCCTCCAGGCTTTTCTTGGGATTCCTTCATCTTTCATTTTCCGTGAATGACACACCTCAGTGTAGTTCTTTGAGCATTTATCCTGCTGGGTGTTCTATGAGTTTTCTGGATCTGTAGTTTGGTATTTGGCATTAATTTTGAGAAATTATAAGTCATTTTTCCTACAAATATTTTTCCTTTCTCTTCTCCTATAGAAGTTGAACCAGAGTTCCTCGTTATCATCTTGTCTTTTCTTCCATCCTTTTTTCTTTCTTCTATCCTTTTTTCTTAGTTACTTACTTCCTCTCTTTTTTTGCTTGCTTTTGAAGGTTTCTATTAATATAACCAAAAGTTTAAAGATTCTTTCCTCAGTTATGTCCATTTATATCCATTCTGCTAATAAATCCATCTAGGAACTTGCCCATTCTGAATAGAAGTCCATTCTTCATTTCTGCTGCAGTATTTTTAGGTATCTTCCATTTCACACACACACACACACACACACACACATACACACACACACACACACAACTGCGTTTCCATCCCTCGGCCTATATTACCTACCCGTATGTTCTTCTTTCTGTCTACTTTGTCCACTAGAGCATAGCCAAGCCCTCTTGCAAACAACAGATCTATGTTTTGCCTTTTATTATGCCCTGCAATTTTCTTTTGATAACTAGATGTAATGTTCTGGGGAAAAGAACTCCAGTCATCAACTGCTAGTGACTTGGTGGGAAGGTGTGAGGGGAGGGAAAGCATTTTATGGCCCTGTGCTTCAGTCTATCTTTCAGTGAGCCCATGCCTCTGGACTGAGAACATTGCCAGTGCTTCCCTGTCCTTGTCTACTCTGAGGATGGACAAAACAGGTACACCAGCTGGATTTAGTGTGTTTTCCCCCCATATGGAAGAGAACACTGACTGGGCTTGGGTGTTTTCATGTCTGCAGGTCAACTAGACTCTAAGAAACCCCTAAGGTCAGCCTTTGGTTACCTGAGGGCAGATCTTGTTTAGAGGACCAGAGTTCTCTGGATTGTTTCTGTATAGCTTGTGCTCCCCTCATCTTACTGGAACACTGAAGGCTTCCTTCTCTAGTTTTTAGTTTGAGAACTGGGTGAGCTGCTGGAGAGAAAACTCTTGAGTGTTTGGGGCCCTGGGACCAGGTCTGGCCGGGGTATTCAATGCAAAGCCTTGACCACAAAGCTTCCAACTCTTCCATGATAGTTTAAGATTTCTTACCCAGAATTGCTTCCACAGAGGCTGCTGCACATAGATACTGTGGTTCTCTGTGTTTGTCTGCTGTCAGTTAAACTTGGGGGGCAGTGGTGTGCCCCATTCCCTCATTTCTTTAGGGAAAGTAATTGATTTTTTAGTTTGTTCAGCTGCTTAATTCAGGATGCGTAGCAACCTCTGAATTTCTTATATGCACAACCAGAAACTGAAAGCAGAATCTCTCATATTAGATATTGCATTTTGTAGCTGTAGAAGATCAGTTTAGATGAGTATATCTTTGACTTGTGCTTCATTATCCTCACATTTCCCCTAGGCTTTCGTACATATGGGGCACATTTGTAATAGGCAGGTTTTTAGATAAATTTTTATGTTAGAAGAATTTTAGACTTGTAGAAAAAAAATTACAAGGTATATCCAGACATGGTGTGCACACCAGCAATCTCAGAATTTAGGAGGCTAAGGCAGGAGGATAATGAGGTCAAGGCCAGTCCAAACTACATGGAGAGACCCTATCTCAAGAGCAAAAGAAAAGAAAAATTCTCATGGTAGTGTAAAACTTCTCTACACCATACCTTTATGTTCCCCTCATGTAATATATTGTATAACTGTGGTAACATTTGTTAAAGCTAAATATTGTGGGTTGAATCAAATTTCCCCAAAAAGATATAGTGAAGTCGCAGCCTTGGGCCTTGGGCCCATATTTGGAAATGGAGTTTTTACTGATGTGAGTGGTTGGGTTGAGATGAGGTCATGCTAGGACACAGTGAGTGAACTAACTTCCATATGACTGGTGTCTTAAGGTCATGTTATAAGGGAGGTGGATTAGGGCATCTAAAGACCAGGTTCTCCCATGACCACCAGGAGCTACAAAGAAGCAAGGGTAACTTTTACCCTAAAGCCTTCAGAGGAGGGTGTTCTACCAACCCTTGCATTATGATTCCTAGCCTCCAGAGCTGTAAGGTCATGCGAGATAAGATACCTCTCACTGTAAGCTTGTTTGTGATATTCTGTTACAGTAATCCTAGAAAAATCGTACATATATTAACACCAGTACACTAATCTAAACTCTATATTTCATGGACATTTCACCACTTTTCCTACTAATGTCCTTTTTCTCTTCCAGGATATTACGTTGCACTCAGACCCCACCTTCCTTCACAGTCTTTTCTGCTCAGTGACACACTCCAAGATCTCTTGATTTTCTTGATCTTGAAGGTCATTCACATTTTGTAGTGTCCCTCAATTAGGACAATACTACTCTTCATGTTAGGTGGAGGTTGTATCAGGTTTGGGGAAGAGTGCCACAGAAGTGAATGGCCTCCTATGACTGCACATCCGGGATTAAATTGACACAGCCCCAGTGACGTCAACCTTAGCCACATGCCTATGGCTGTACATGCTTGGCTTCTCCGTTGAGGCATCATTTCTTCCTTTCCATACTCTGTTCTTTGGAAGTGCGTCACTAAGTCCAGCCACAGCCAAGGGGAAAGAAAGAGGAAAAATTCAAACAGCTTTCTGCTAATTCTACTCTATCTGCTATTTAGGCCAGTGTTTCTCTTCAACAAATACTTTTCCTCTGGCTCTAGGTCACATGTTCTTACTTCTTTGAAAATCCAGTAATTTTGTGAATTTGACATTCTTTACATTTTTAAAAAATATTTTATTTGTTTGGTACAGGGCCTCACTACAAAGCTTAGACTCATAGTGATTCTCCTGTCTCAGCCTCCTCAGTGCTGAGGTTACAGGCATATGCCACCACACCAGGTTTCAGAACCAGCACAGCACACCCAGGGAATTTTACATTCTTGAGTATTAAACTTTGTGGCATTTCTTTAGTGGATGTCGGTTTTATGCTGACAGCTGTTTGAACACCTTTTTAATCTTTTGGGCCTTTGAGTGTCCCTTTTCTGGCAGATCTAGGGAGGGATTTGGTTTAGGCAGTAAAAGTCTACCATTTGGGCTGTGTGCCTTATGGGACATTCACGGCACTGAGTGAGTCTTTTCTTGCTATGGTGGATTCCAATTAGAGACTAGATGAGAATACTCATGGTGGAAAGATCCAGCACTGAGTGAACATCTGTTGGCTGAAGTATTCCCAGAGCTCCCACTGGACTATGAGTCTTTCTGACCAACAATGTGGGTTACCTGCAATCCTGTCTCAACAACCACAGGTATGTCAGCCTCTTGAACAACAGTCTTTATCCCACAAACTCAGCAGGATCACAGGACCTGTTCAGCTCCCTATTCTTATTCTTATACGTGGTTCCAAAATGTATCCAAGCAGAGAGCCAGAGCCACAGTTAGCTGACTATTGCTCTTCTCAACAGTCCCAGTCCTGAGCTGCCTGTTACTCAGTGTCTGTCAATAGTTATAGTGCATGTTCTGTCCTATTTTATAGCTGTTCATGGCAGGACACGTGCCGTCACCACTCAGAATAGGCAGTTCTCCTGAATTTTCCAACTTTCCACTGTTCCTGAGGACCTAAGTAGGAAAATATGTGATTTCAGTTCTCAAATACAGCAGGACATTGCTCAGGATTAATCCTATTTCAGTGTCTGTACTAGAATGATGTGTGTTTGCAGGTACTATCCTTTGTTCAAAAGGATAAAAAGAGGTGGTGGGAGAGGGCTGGTGAGAACGTCTTTTGGGAACAAGGAGCAGCTGAAGCTAATACAGATGCTTCCTTTGCTCTTGCCATCTCAAGTGACAGAGCAATGGAACCATGGCCAAAGCTGATGGGTGCATTTATACAGGGCCCTAAGGGAGCTCTTCAGAGCTCAGAGGACCCAGGCTTTGGCCCAGTGGAGCAGGCTAGGCAAAGTGTGTGTTATTGGTTTAAGACCAAGTGATGAGAAGACCACACAACATGCCTCTTTGAAGAAGAAAATATGGCTGAGTGGAAGCCACCTAAAGGGCCACTCTGGCAATGTTCCTTCGAGGATCAAGTGACCCCAGCAAACAGGTATGCACTGCACCTACAGACATAGAGCCTGGGGAACCTTCTTGTGCCAGCTGGAAGCTGGAGCATCTCCTCACTGAGGAGAGAGGGTATCCATTAATTTACAGAAGTGCACAAGGAGAAAGTCCAGTGACAGGCTCCAGGCAAGTCAGGCAGTGCTCATCTGGATGACTGGCATCTATTCAGGCTGAGGTCCTGACTCTCAGGGATTCCCAGGAAGCAGGAAGGCCAGTGGGCAAGAAGACAGGCCAAGGGATACCTGCTCTTTCTCTATGGCAAACTTGTGAAGCTGCAGGGCTAACAGAAGGCTAAGTTTAACTTGAATGAGACTTTAAATTATTTTTGGATCAGTCTGATCCATTGGTACATGAAGGCAAGAATGTGCCTTAGTACTGAAAGGAAGCAAAGAGCTATGAGTTCTCGAGATGAACACAGTAAGCAGGAAAAGAGCATTCTTTCACTAGTTTGCTCCATGCAGTAGTGACAATACTAGACTCCAGAAAATAGTTTATGTGGCAAAAGGCAAAGGTCTGAAGGGCCACAGCCACAGAGTAGTGGCTGCCTGGCCTCTCCTACGTCCACTTGTGGCTTTACCTGGGGGACTGTGAGGACACAGCTCCATAGCTGTCTCAGTACTCCAAGGTGCATACAATCAGAGCCCAAATGGCAGCCCCGCCTCTTACAAATGCCCTGAGGCCTGTGTCCCTGCCCCACCAGGTGGGGCGCCAACACAGAGGTGAGGCACGGTGTGTACTTCCTTTTGTCCCTCCACAGACAGCAGTTAGGTCAGGCTCACTTCAGCCACAGTGTGGGGCATGACCACTCCCCACCGAAAGAAGGTCGAACATTTCTCAGGGAGAATGGCTTCACAAACTACCTGCTTTGAAAGACTGATTCATTTTTTTTTTCTTTCCAGTCTGTCATGGATATATGTTTTGTAAAGAATAAATGTGAATTCTTTTCAAAACTGAATATAAACAAAGCCATAAGATATAAATCTGATGTTTGCATTATTATAGAATAAACTAAATTTTGCTCCAGCAAATTACAAATTCTGCGCTTCTTTCTTCATAAACTGCTGATAGATGGTTCTTGGGTCACACTCTGAGTACCAATAGCCCAGCCACAGCCCATTTAGGATGCACCCATTCATGGCTTCCCACTCTCTACTTTCTCTGGCTCCTGGTGATCACTTCCCTTCTCAACTTCTATGAGATCAACATTATTAATTTCTTTTTTAGATTCACATAGTTGATCACCACCCAATGCACACATACATCAAACTATCACATCACATTTTATAAATATGCCAGGGTATTATGCATCAATCAAAACTGAATAAATGCACGCATGCATAAAACATTTTTAAGAAAGCAAACCAAACTTGCAGATCACTTGGCCAACGTAGGCCTTGCCTTTTCTTTCTCCCTGCTACTGCTGCACCTTCTTTAAAGGCACTTTTGATGAGGAAGTATCCCCAGAGCACCGTCCTTTGATGGGATCCCTGACACCAGTTCAATGCCATAATTCTCTGCTTCATATTCCTGCTCCCCCTCTCTAAGACTGCATGTCAAGACCACCTGAAACACCTTTACTGTCTCTCTGGACACCATCCCTCTGAGACTCCTTGGGCCCATGTTCCTTCCTCCCTGGAAAGGTGGGTTCTCATATCCTTCTCTTATTTTTCCACTGAGATTGCAAGACTATAAGATTACGGAATTGGCAGCGGGATTTCTGTCTGCCTTATTTCTGTCTTCTTCATCATAGCTGGCACAACAGCTGCTCCATAAGGCTGACCTCCACCAGTGATGGAAACAACACTACCATCTCCCTCCATCTGGAAGGAGCAGGCTGTCAAAGACAAGAGCCATTTGTCTGCCACTGCCAGGAAGGTCCAGACCCCAGTGGATCCCAGCCAGGAAATCCCACCAGCACCCGGCTGGTTGCTAAGTGGACATTTTGGAAGTGCTCTGTGCCTCTATGCTCTTCAAAAAACGAGGACACCAGCTGTCTCCTGTCTCAGTTGAGCAAAAAATGAGATTTCCTTTCATCTCTCTCAGGCTTCATACTGCCTAGGCGGGTGTCAGAGCCCCGTGCCAGTTGTCCCAAGATGAGGAAGCAGACCTGACAGATGGGAGATGGGCTGGTGTTGCATGAAGGGAAACCACTTCTGTTTAGGCGCCTGGTGTGTGTGGCAGGCACGGGGCTTGATTATAGGGTGATGAGCTCTGGAGAGAATGTGCTGCCAGGCTGGAAAACAATTGTATTTTGTTTTTGTTCTCACCAGGATGATGGCAATGTGTAAACACAGTGTGACACATTTCATACCTTCAGGACCCAAACTCTCTTCTTTCCTGCCTCTTAGGGAGGGAGAAGCAGCTTTTCTGACCAGTCAGCCATGCTGCCCCTGATGTAAATCAGACATGGCTACACACTAGTCAGAGGAAGTCAAAACAGGCACCTGAGAGCTGTGAGGAGGAGAGATGCTCTCCACGTGGGTCCACCTTTGTCCCAGAGGCTGCCAGGTCTCAGCAGGGACAGAATGCTCAGGGGCAGCTCAGCCAGCAAGAATATGCCTATTCCCACATCCCCAGATTAATCCTTCTACCAAGCATGGCATCATCATCTATACAGGGAAGCCCAGAAAGAAAGGCTAGGAGGAAGTGAGGAAAACAGACAAGAAGTTTGGAAAAAGGGAAGGGACCAGAGGAAGGGGTATGAAAGAAGGTATTTTTAATAAATTAAAAGGGAAAAAAAAAAAAGCCAGAAAGAAAGAGGATTAGAAAATAAGGCCTTTAAGAAAAGGTGGAGGAGAATAAATGGCAAATAAGACACGAGGTTAGTGCACCAGGGCTTTGTTTTCTTTAGGGTGCGGAGTATAGAACTGGGCCCTCCCATGTGTGAGTTGGCCAGGGCCAACTTCCTCTGGCAGCACCAGAAACTGGCTGCCCAGGGAAGAGGCTTGTGAATCTTGCCACTCCTGTCTCTTCTTCCTGAGAGACCCCAGATGACAGCTTGGTGTCTGCTCCTCCCCTGGAGGCTGTGGAGTGTTGTCATCTCATGCGGGGGCTGTTGAGCTGGCTGGGGTAGTGTGTGTGTGTGTGTGTGTGTGTGTGTGTGTGTACATGCATGTGTGTGGTAGGTATAGTTTGTCTGCCCATGCTGGAAAATCTTGCCACTGTAAGGCATCTGATCACTTTTAATTTTAATGTCTATGTTTCCCTCTTGTCATCCTCAGTGTGGTGACAGAAGGAGGTAGAAACACTCTGGTGAAGTGTTTTTCCATTAGGAGACCACTACACTTAGTAATTCAGGCACCAGGGGCTGTGCCTATGCAAACATTGTATTGTCTTGCTAGTGTAAGAGTTTGAAAGAGTAAATAAAATCCAAAAGGTACAACAGACATTGTGAAAGGGAAAGAACTGTGATGAGGAAAAGGACAAAAGAAAGATGGAAAAAAGTATATCTATGTGTATATACAGGATGGCTCAGATAACTGGACTGCTGACTTCTGCTGGTCTATTGAAAGGAACAGTCAATGGTTAAATTTTTTTATCTTTTTAATTTTTTATTACTTTTTGGACCAATTTTACATGCTTATATCTGGTATTATATCTGGTAATCTAAACAACTAATTTGAAAATTATGCAACATAACAATCATGGTTGAATTCTTATTATTTGTTTAGTGAAATTTTGTATCATTTCTTTTTTAAGTGTAATATGGTACATTAAAAAATTTAATGTATTTGGTAATGTATTGGGGTCTCACTATGCAGCTCGGACTCCTTGGCTGGCTCAGCGCACCTGGGGCAGGGCTGGAGTGGCATGTGGTGCCAAGCACTATGCTGTCTCTAATGTTTTCTAAACTACTTTTTATTCCCTTTAAAAACTAGAAATGTAAAAAAATAATAATAATAATACAGAGAGAGAAAAAAACAAGAAAACAAGAAAGAAAGAAAAATATCAGAGCTCTGCTGCAAATTTAGCTTTCAAGCGTTAAATTCCTGGACTTTGCAAAACTTCCTTTGCCTCAGAAATCAGAAAAGAAAGAATATTTTTAAATTTTTTGTTTTTTACTTTTAATTGTGGTAAATTCACATGAACAAAATTTATCATTAGGATCCTCTTAACGGATTCATTTCACTGAAATAAAGTTCATTCACACCATTGTAAGTCCTCACCACCATCCGTCTCCAAATCTCATTTTGTCAGATGAAATGGAAGCTACATCCCGGAAGGCCGTCCTCTCCCCACCGCCCCTCTGCCCTCAGGTACCCTGGCTGCTTACTCTCTCCATAAAGGAGGCTACTGCCCTTCATAGATGTACATACAGATATTTCATATAAATGGAGTCAAACAGCATTTGCCTTTTTTTGTTCCTGGCTTATTTCTCTTAACTCAACATCCTCAAGTATCATCCATGTAGTAGGGGCTGGAGTTGCCTTCCTTTCCAAAAGTGAGGAGCGTCCTGCGTGTGTGCTATGTATGTTTTTCCACCTTTTGACTCTTGTGAATCAATCTGCTATGGACATGGTTGTACAAATACCTCTTTGAGATTCTGCTTTCAATTATTTTAGGCTTATTCCAGACATGGAATTGCTAGATCACAGGGTAATTCTATTTGGGGAAAGGGGCTCCATACTGCTTTCCACAGCAACTGTGCCAACTCCCACCACCCCCAGGGAACAGAGTAACACTTCTCCTCAGGACTTGCTACTTCCTGCTTCTGGTAGTGATGATCCTGCTGGTGTGAAGTAGCAGCTCACTGAAGCTCTGGTCTGAGTCTCGCTAGCGACGATCTGTGGGATGTGGCATCATCTATCTGTACTTAGCAGCCTGCGTGTTTTGGGAGATATGTGCTGTAAGGCCTTTGTCCATTTTCTAACCAAGCTATTGAATGTTCTATTGTTGAGTTGTAGAAGCTCTTTACATAGTCTAAATAGTAACCCTTATTATACATACAATTAGAATATATTATTTCCTATTCAGAGGCCTGTCTTTCTATACTGTTTATTTTGTTCTTGGATGCCCAGAAATTTAAAAATCTTTAGTGTAGCATAATATATCCTTTAAAAACTCATGTTGCTTGTGTGAAGCAGAGTTTTTAAGCCAGCTCCAATACTACAGCTAGTCTCGAGTGCTATTGAAAGGAAGAATGAAGTAGAGGCCTGCCCTGATGGGAGCTGTGTGTGTGTGTGTGTGTGTGTGTGTGTGTACCTATACTGTCTGACTGTGGCCCTGCAGGACCTACTAGCTCCTGCTTTATAACTTTGCTGTCAGAGTTGTACATGAGGTGATCAGAATCCTTTCTTTGTACACCTGAACCATACAAAGGGGTTTACATTCTGGAGTTTCTGTCTTCTTGCCTCATTGGGTTTTGATTTGGTGATCGTGCCAGTGTTTGGTTTCTGTTGTTGTTCTCTCCTTCCCTTTGAGTATAATATGGATTTTAAAGTCCTATATCAAGGCAATTTGAAGAAATACCCCCAGGGAAAAAAATCCAAAGTGAACCATTTATTTAGAAGAAAGCATCCCAGGTTTCCTAGCAAGCTCAGATCTTGGCTACTTAAACCAAAAGGGGCCAACCTAAAAAGTCGGTCAAAAGCCTTGGGAGGGAAACTGAATGCTGACATTTTGCTGTCTGAAAAAGTAAGCAATTGGAAGGATCTAATGAGACAGAGTTCGGCATCCAGGTCACTGGCTCCATGTTTTATGAGCCCTAATTCTAGCCTAGTGTCAGCCACTGGGTCCTCTGCCAAAGAAATACTGGGAAACCAGCTTTTTTCTCATTTCATTGGTATGTCAGCAGCTGATGGACATCGTCTGTGAAGCCAGACCATTCTTCAGAAATACAAGCCTAATGAAATAAATTCACCATCTTCCTTTTATAATGATAAAGTAAAGCTATTTTGATGGAAAGTGACTTCGACCTAGCAGTGCAGACAGGAGAGAGGAAGGCAATCCTGGGCAGATCAGAAAGCCAGTGGCGGCAGCCAGGCTCTCGATGCCACAGAAGAACCTCCTCCTCCCCTCAGAGGACCCACAGAGGTTATGCTCTGCAGCACCCCAAGACCCTGCCATTTCCAACGTTTCTTCTTTTTCTGAACAAAGCACTGCGAGTTATCTGAGTAAAAGCTATGCATGTCATACCACACAGAGGACAGTGGCATGAAAGAGGTAACACTGACTGGTGTTCACCGTATGGTATGAGCGCTGACCTCATGGCTCCTACAAACAGGTCAAAGTGATTCAGAGACACTGGAGACATGGGGCAATGATTGCAAAACAGACTTGGAACCATAAGATTAGTGTCCCATTCATACCCAAGGTAAGGCAGGTGCAAGGGGAACCTCCAGTGGCCTGGCGATGGACAGTCAAGGACACCAGCACAAACACAAATGCTTAGGTCCCAGCATACACACACACACACACACACACACACACACACACACACACCACCCCACCGCAAAGCAGATATCTGCTCATACCAGTTCAGGGATCATTTTTTAACATCTCCCTTTCTCAACAAAATAACCTACAACTGAATTGAGGAGATGTCATCATCCTTTTGCCCTATTCCAAACATGGTTCCTGTGCACCCTGGAGGAAAATGCACCCTAAATTCTAGGAAGTGTTGGTGGTACTGTGGAAGGAGGAAATTGATGTGCCTCTGAGGCCAATGCTAAAATTGCAGGTGAAGAGTCGGAGAGCCCAGCCTGGGGTAGGCGCCCTGTAAGTGGATGATGGTCTTCGCTTTGATGCGTGCTGGCTCATGCTCAGTGCAGGTCAAGTTCAAATGCCTCGTGCAGCCTGGACAGTGACTAGGCCTGGACGAAGTCCAGGTGGTTCTGATTAGATCTAGAAGCACAGTACTCATTGGACAAAGAATGTCATCAACACCAAAAGTCTAAATTCCTATCCCTGTTGGCAAGATCCAAGCCTCCTTCCTGATGGAATCTAACTTCTCAGCTTAGAGATGAAACCATTGATTTCTTCTTCCCACCTCCCCTTCCTACAAAAACTCCCCAAGAAAAAAAATCTGGCTTGAAGTACAGCCTCCAGAGGTTGGTTTGGACATCTCCCACCCTGTGTAAATCAACATTTTAATGAGTTAAGTGCACATGAATCAGAAACACAAGGGTCACATTTCCTCTGAAATACTTGGGGGTGGGGTATAAAATACACTCCAAACTTGGCCTAATCTAAAATCAGGAGGCAAGCCAGGCCCTTGTCAAGTCTCCCTTGTCCAGGCGTTTGGATAGGCATCCAGGAATGGCTCTCAGTGGACCTCAGCCAGGCCAGGGCCAGGGCAGCCTGGTGGGGGTGACAATCCTGAATTCCTGTGGCCATCAGAGACCTGTGGCAGCAGCACCTGGCTAGGATCATGGACACCAAGGATGCTAGTAGTCAGGCAGAGCAGGAGGCAGATGAGAATGGCAGCAAAGGAAGAGTCTGACAAGGAAATTTCGGTAGGAAACAAGCAATTACACGAGAAGAAACACTCCTAATGCTGCGCACAATCATCTGAACACATGACAGGGATGGTTCAAACAATAGTCAAAAACTAAAAGCTGGAATGACAGGAGAAAAAATAGACTTCCTGGGGTAAAGCTGTGGCCCTGCCCTTATCCTAAGTCTGACTATGTGTGTGCGTGCCTGCGTGTGTGCGTGTGTGTGTGTGTGTGTGTGTGTGTGTGTGTGTGCCTGTGCTCATACACATGCATGTACCTTTTAAAACATGAGTTTTGATTTAGAAGTTGGATCTCTTTCCCCTGCAGTTGGATCCACTTCTGCACAAACACATTTCCATCCCCCAGGCAGTGAGGAAATAGTGAACCAGACAAGAAGAGAGGTCCCTGGACCTGCTGCAGCTGCAGTCTGAGGTTTGCTGGAAAATGCGTGGTCCAGGAAGAAAGACCCCCTCCCAGTGTGGAGTTTGCTGTCTGGCTCAGAGCAGAAATTAGGGCCACAGTGAGGAATCTGGGAAGGAACCGGTCTGCCAGGAGCCAAACTGAGCAGGACACACCAGCTGTCCTTTCCCTTCCCCCAGATTCATGGCACAGGAAAGTGAGGCCCTATGGGCCAGAGGGATGAGTCGAAGGGAAATGAATGTGAGTTTCTGGGTCCTGGCTCCACTGAGGGATGTCATTGTCACTGATCTACAGCCTCCATAGCATTAATAGCTGTCAGTCAGGTCTAGCCCTGCTGGAAGGAGGCCCCCAAACACCAGAGACCACCCGAGAGACTGACAGCATGCAGAGGGGTTTGCACATGGCGGTGGGCAGCCATGCTGTTACAGGCTGATGACTTATTTTTTCTCTAGCCAACTACTGGCTGCTGCCCCTCTTTATTCCTCTTCTGCAGAAACCCTTGGTCTTCCCCCAGGTCTCACCCAAGTCAAGACCTGATTTGCCTTGACTTGAGGGTAGCATTGCTGCTAAAAGTCAGAGTGAGCTGCCATGACTAGCAGCCAAATTTGGATTCCCAGTGGCCTCGTGCTGGCCTTGAGAGGGAGCGCTGACTCCTGATGAATCCAGTTAATTCTGTGGCACCCACTTATTTTGTCCCTGGGCCACATTATGAAATAACTGCGTGGGTCTTGGCATGCAGTCCTCCTACCCTTTCAGATGGTGGATTCAATCATCTAGGCAAAAAGGCAGTCACCCAGACCTGTATGAAGTCTCCAGCGAGCTAGGCAGCCAAGTGTAAATAAGGCCCTGCGGCCCTCCTCCTCTACTCCCCATCCATTCACTGGTACAAATAGTGACCGTGGGGGCTTATGTAGGCCATTAAAGAACCCAACAGGGATGAGAGAATGGCAAAAGCCCTTCAGAAGGAGCTCCTGTTTTCCTTCTAATTTTCCCTCTTGCAAGGAAATCTAATGGTGCTTCTGGGTTGTGACTGTTTCTTCACCTCTAAGTCCTACCCCACTATATTCACAGAAGCCCTGGCCCTGGCCCCCACTGGTCATCTGATGGAAGGGCTTCCCAAAGGCAGGCCCTGGACCCTCAGGGGAAGCCTTCTTGAAGCATGTGACATTAGGTATTAGACTGCTGGAGGGGGCAGTAAGAACTTTCCCAGAACTTACAACTACAGAATTCTGAATTCCTCACTATAAGCCCCCATTTGCCAGCCCTGGAACTCAGGTGACAGGAAGGTCATCCTAATTAAAACCAGGTGGCAGGGTTTCAGCTGTGAAAAACTTCTAAACCCTTTCTTTCTTCCCACCTCCTCCTTCTCTCCTTAAACACACACATACAACATTCCCTCCCTTTATTTAAGCAAGCAGTTCTCTGTGATTAAGTACAGCCCCTTCTTATCTAAATAGTCCACAGATGTACAGAGATGTGGGAGCTTGCTGCCCCTATTTGGAACTTTTTCTGGTACCCATCTTCTCCAAACCTACAAAAGGCTTTATTGGGCCTTTGCTGAGAGAAATTCCTACTGCCTGCTCCCCCAGTAAATCAGCACTGCTTGCCAGGCTATACTGAACTAGCAAATTGGTGGGATTTCCCCCCAAAGACTGTAGTCACCCCACTTGGCTTGGCTCTGCCCATAATCTGAGTTTGAAATTGCCCAGAACTGAACAAATGGAATAGGAGAAATTTCAATTGTGTTGTCAGATTCCTGTATTACTTTAGCTGTGCAGGTAAATGCCACCAGTTGCTTTATTCCACCCAGCCCTGCTGGGGGCTGGGGCTGGAGAAATCTGGAAAAGGACAGAGGTTGGAATGTTAATTTGATGTAGAGAAAAGTGGAAAAAAATGGAATCTGTGACTTTCCAAAATAAGTAGAGTCTGAAAGGAAAGAGGCAAGCCCGGAGGGGCTGGAATCTAGGGCTGGTGGTATAGCTTAGAGGTAGGATGCTTGTCTAGCATAAAATAAAATCCAAGGCTCAGTGGTAACTGCCCAACAAGCTTGCAAGGACCTGGCTTCAAAGATTAGTCCCCAGTGTTGGGTTTGTACTGGTTCCAATTCTCTGGTTTGATTTTCTTTTCCAATCAAAGCATGGTTCATGTTTTCAGCCTTGGGTCTAGATCCCAGGGATGGCATTATTACAACAGGGCAAGGACACTACAGAGCCTATGAGAGCGTTTCCACCCATGTGTGCTTTGAAGATAAGCAGCTGTCAGCCTCACCCTGGAGCTCATTAGAAATGCAAAAATGCCTCTCCTGGGACCTATGAATTAGAATCTGCATTTTAACACCAGTCTCTAAGTGACTTGTGCTTGTACTTGTGCTTGTCTCTTTGGAGAGGCAAAAGTACCCAACTATGCAAAAAAGAGTAAAGCACTATCTCCTCCCTTTTATAACTTACTTCAATTGACAAATACCTAGTAAAAATAACTCACAGAATTTTGTACAGGGCTGAAGCAACACAGTGGTGTACAGAAGGCAAAGGAAGATACCAAAATAACCTGCTACATCTCATCCTCAAACCATATTTGTCCTGTTAGAATACTTTGCAAAGTAAAGTGTGTGAACAGGGAACTGAAAACCTAAGTGCAATCAACAAAAGTTCAAGGTCCAGGGCCCTTCCCAAACTTTCCTGATCTGTATCCTTGGGGTGAAGCTGGGAGCTGAATGTGGGTATGACCTGTACACACGGATGCACATCTTCTTTCCCGTGGTTGTTGGTGATGGCTGCAGCTTTCTCTTCCCTTGGAGCACATGTGAATTGCTGCACCCACTGTGGGGAGCGAGCCTTGGAAGGTAAGAGCAACCTAACCCAGAGGACACTGTGGGCCACATCATGCATCACGTACTGCTTCTTGGTAGGGAGGCACCTGTCAGGCCCACAGAGGGGCACACAGTGTGACTTGAGGCCAAGCCCACTGCTTGTCAAGCTGCTGGCATCCCTAGGCATGAGGCCAAGCAGCCCTGCTGCCAAGTGCCAGTACAAAGTCATGAGCTGGAGCTGAGGTGCCTTTGCACATACTTCATTATCTTTATGCAGATATATATATATATATATATATAGATAGATAGATAGATAGATATAGATAGATAGATAGATATAGATAGATATATATAGATATATATAGATATATATAAATATATATATATATAGAGAGAGAGAGAGCAATGGGAAATGATGGATCATGGTGGTGGGACTTCAGTTGAGGTGACAATCAATCCATAGCCAGCCTAAACATATTTTGCCTTCCTATTAACCACAGGAGAACTAAAAGGAAATGCCACCAATATTTCACCTGGCTGGCTTGGCATGTCGTTACTGCAGAGGCAGGTAGATCAGCACCTGGAAGTCTGTGCCAGAGCAGACTTCAATAGACCCTTCCATGTTGTCATGTTTTGGGTAGTTTGGGGATATTTACTCACTTTGGGGGGAACTGCTAGTTTCTCAGGTTCAAAGGTACTTTATTAATCAACGAACTGCATTGATGAAGTTATCTCAACTAAATATCGATGTAAGAATTCCTAGGACAGGCCAATGACATAGATCAGCAGGCTAAGCACCTGCTTAGGCAAGCACAGGGCCTGGGGTTCGATCCCTGGCACCACATCCCATGCCAGCCACATCTCCAGGTGTACTAAGCTGCCCATGGGGACCGGGCATGGTGGCATCCACCTATAATCCCAGAGCTGGGGAGGCTGAAAACAGAAGAATCACTGTGAGTCCAAGCTGCACAGTGAGACTCTGAACCAAATACATTAAAAAAAAAAAAAAAAAAAGAATTCCTAGGACAAAATGCCACTAACCTAGCAGGAAGCAACCTCGCCACTGCAGAGCACACCTCTCAGTATCCAAAGGGAAGCAAGGAACGTCTGCCTCCAGAGCTGGAGCTGGAGGTCCCCATGGGAAGTCCCTCCTGTGTGACATCTTAGATTCCTTGTTCATAAAGCATGCAAACATGAACCTCTTCAAGGTCTCACACAGGTCAAAGCTCCAAACACTAACGAGTTGAGTTGCCCTGTTTTAACTGCTAATTTGAACCTTGAGTTGGGCCAGAGGAGCAAGAGCATCTGAAACCAGAAACGTGGAAAAGGAACTTGGGCAGGGCTGAAAACAACATTCTTGTAGAGCAAGTATTTAACCTTCTCTCTGATCTGAAACGCACCAGGAGAAACACTTCAGGCAGCTCTTCCAGAGCAGATAGCAAACAGGGAGGGAGGTCAGGGAGCCTGGGGTCCTCTTGGGTACGCCCGTCCCTGCTACCCAGTCATCATGTGAACACCATTCAGCAGGAGCCAAAAGACACCACTGAAACAACTTGGGTGGGGCATTGGATGGATGAGGGTGAGTGGTGTACGGTGGGTGGGGGCAGTGAGTCACAACTCATACAATCATCGATCAATTGAGTGATTTTAGTCAAGTGAATACATGGCAGGAAAAGCATGAAAATAAAATGAACACATATGGGAATTACTATTAACATAAGTGATAACATCAAAACATCTGGTAAAATGCAGTTAAAAAAACAACACAAATGCAATGGAATGTAAAACATTTTCACAGTATTCAAAGCTTTTGTACAAGACTAAAATTCTAAAAGAGTGAATTACTACTACATGAAGGAACTAGAGGAAATGGGAATTTCATCCATGTCCTATGTATCTGCTGGTGACAAGTCAAGGCAGCTGGGCTGTCATTTCAGGGATGTCTCCTAAGGTATGCTTCCAAAGCAGGCCATCTGCACTTGAACACATCTACAGAGCCACAGCACAGTGACCAGTTACATAGAGTGTGATGGGATAAACAGATCCTGGCCTTGGGAAACAGAATCTGTGTAATTTACTGATGCAAATGGAAACTGGTTTCTGCTCTGGGGAGTACTTGGTCCTAATGCACCAATACCAAGAGCCAAGTGTTACACAGGATAGTTTTAAATAGTGCTCTTGGATTTTCACCTCGCAATCTATCTTCTAAGATAACTATGAATATTCTTCAAGGATTTAGTGGAGTTCTACCAGTGGTTTCCTATAGAACTCTCCAGAATGTTCATTTTAAAGCTTTGCAAATCCAACATTTGCACTATCAAAAATTATCACATGACATGTGACCCTCCTCTTTTGGAAAGCAATGGCCAAGCCAATGAGTCTGCACATTGGTTTTGTTACATCCTTTGTTGAGAACAACAAAGGTTAGTGATAATACGGCTTTGGGCTCTTTTCATCCTGAAACTGCTGATGTAGAAGGGGCAGAGCTGGTGTCTAAAATCATCAATGAAAGACACAGTAAAACTTAATAGCCAACAACTCTGAGGCTGGGATGAAACCTGTAGCTGTGACTCACATTCCCAATGTTGTGGAGCCCCTGCTGAAACTGCTGCTTACTGCTGAGAATTTTCCCTCAAAGAGCTACACAGCACGGCCACCCATTCCCACACTCCTTCTATACAACTACCACTCTACACCCTCTCTTCAGGGCCCTGCTGCAGAATGCATTTTGTCAAGATAAACAGATATGTATGCACACTGAATTCTTAACTTACT
Organism: Octomys mimax; assembly: GCA_002564305.1. Classification (NCBI taxonomy): domain Eukaryota; kingdom Metazoa; phylum Chordata; class Mammalia; order Rodentia; family Octodontidae; genus Octomys; species Octomys mimax. Next base: position 17,661 of record NDGM011009783.1, read on the forward strand.
GAAACTAAAACCCAGCTCATGCAGTCATGAGACTGCATCTCAGCTGGAAGACAGGAAAGCAGAATATATCTAATTACTAAATATATATACACATTTGAAAATCATCTAAAATAACAGGCAAATCATAGAGGATCCCCAATACTTATAATTAAATGTGAGAGGACAAAAAAGGTGGTAAAGTGATTGGACTGCTAATTGCGTGCAGTTCATTACATCAGGATAGCTCTCAGGTAGGTAACTAAATGGGAGGATGACTTCCAGATGAGTGTCTCAGGTTGATAATCTTTTTCTGTTTCTGTGTCAGTCCAGCCCACAAGAGAATAGCTACCAGCCTTACTGCCACGTTGGACTTAGGCCTCAATACTCCCCCAGTGGAACAATCACTAAGGCCCTTAAGATGTGACAGAAAATAGAAAATCAGGCTTTGACAGAAGACATTAACATTAATTGTTCAGAACACTTCCTCTGTATTGGTCAAAAGGAGCAAAGCTGTCTAAGAGAACTAGTTTATTTACATTACTTCTTAATGTAATGGCTTTGCGGAATACCTGCAGGTACTTGGGAAAGCCACAGAAAGTTTACCTCCAAAGCTCTCTTCTTGGATAGGGTTTCTGTGTCAACTTCCCCACTGCAGACATAGAAAACTAAAAAGTGGAAGGGGTCAGGCAAGCAGGGTACTCTGAATCTCTGATTTGGGGGCCACCAAGCTAAAAAGAACTGGCCTCTTCACAGGGAGCAAGAGATGGGAAGTGCTGCAAAATTGTCCTGGGTATACCGGCTCCGGGGCTCCTGAGACTGCTCGAAGGGAGAGTCTACAGCTGCCTCGTGCTGCTAGATGAATCCACCTCCCCTAAAAAATGCCCAGGGTGACAGGAGGTTCCCCCCCAAGGAGCAGCCAGAAGTAGTCCAAGACACCTTGATCTTGGTTTGCCCTTCAAATGTTCAAAGCAGATTTTCTTACAAATCTTGAAAAGGAAGTGTGCTTTTGTCTTGTTGCTGTTCTTTTTTAAAATGTGAAATGAATAAACAAGTGCAATTAGAACACAAAGCTCTTCACCTAATTTCACGATTCACCCTGGCTAGTAATTTGCTTGGCTCTTTTACTTTTTTTAAGCTTCTTTTCCTTCTTTAGTTGTCTTTGGAAAGCTACTTACAAACTCCTCTCCCTAAAAATGCTCCTGTCCCTCCTGCCCTGTGTTCCTCCTCCTTTGCAGCCCTCTAAGTATCTGGAGGGAGGCCATGCACAGGACTGACGGGAGCCACCATGAGCCACAGATGGGCTCCGAGGCCTCAGCAGGCAGGGACCTCCCCTTGCTGCATGTGTGCTCTGAATCTCTACACTTGTTACTTTCTGAACTTTTCTTATACAGTAAGCATAGGTGCATCTGTTCCTAGCTAACACAGACAGAAAGAGAAATTACTCTGAAACTGAAAGTGATGGGATTCACCAATAGCTAGAACACACTAGTTCCAAAGGCACAGGTTAGCCAGTAGATTCATAAGCAATTTGTAACAACACTGAGATGATGCAACACTTAGTTTCTGATGTCCGAGCCCTCTTTTCCGAAAATGGGACTTGTCCAGAAACTTTCTCTTTTAGCGACTGCATCCCTGGGAGCAACACTCTGCCCCGTCACACCATGCCCGCCATGCTCCGCTGCCTCTGTCCAAAGCCTTCCTAAACCAAGTGGCCTTCCTTGCCTGACCTGTCTATTCTGGGGTTGGGGGGGAGACATGAGGAAGGGGCTGGGGTGGGGGAGCTGAGAGAACAAAGCCAGCTGGTCATAGTGCCCATACCACTGCACTAGCAGGAGCAGCGTGTGTGACCACAGGCTGCCCCTCACCCACCGTTGCTCCCTTCCCACCCACCCTGGAAATCACTTAAAGACTGACTGAAAAGTGGGGCACTCATGGTTCTTCATCTTCTTCATGAAGTTTTTGAATTCCTTGTTCTTCTTGTCCCACTTGTGAATAGCCGTGAGCAGGTACTGGCCCTTCACCTTCCGGCCCATGATGAGGAAGTGGGGACTCAGGTTATCCAGCTGGTGGCATGGGCAGTCAGCCCCATTCTTCAGGAACAGCACCAGCCTCTTCAGGTCCTTCTTTTTGATGGGTCCCAACTTCAGGGGCTTCTTCTTCTTTGGGACAATCTTCTTGTCACCGTTTTCTTTTTTCACTTCTTTTATTTTCATCCTCAGAGCTAGAAGAAGTGGGGGCAGAGAAGGAGGGAAGGAAAGAGAAGAGACAGCATTTTAGAACACAGTTTTTCATCTGAAACACAACCTGCACCTCTGGCTCAAGTGGAGAGTCACAGGGATGGAGGCAGCGGGTGCCAGAGGGAGGGGGCCTCCTGAACAGAACACTGAGGTCTCACAGACTCATCGCACTGCTGACTGCAGTGTCTAACAGCACCCCAGGAGTCACCACAGATTTTCAAACCAACTGTCAAAACCAAATCATATTTCTCTTTCGTAAAACTCAGTGATGCAGAATATTACACTATGCTATAGAAGGAGGGGGCTTGACCAATTTAATCCCTATCATGTCAGGCTATAAATTCCAGAACTCAAAGATAAAAAAAAAAACCTCTGGTATTTTTTTAGGAGAAAGTTAGTGCCTAAGTTTTTGAACATTCAATATTCCTTGAGAGCCGGGCCCCATGGACAAGGCAGACTGAATCTAGGCAGACACTCAGCAGAGAGAAGTCACTGAGGACTTATGCCTGCTGCACCTGAGTGTGTGGAACAGCACAGTGCAGCCTCAGCCTGCGGAACTCCCAGCACTGTGTCCCCAGGACACTGGACAGCAGGGACTGCGAACCCTGTCAGCACTCAGCAAGCAGCCACCAACAGGCTACAGCAGAGGAGACCCACGCAGAATTCAGCTTCCTGGCTGGTTAGAGCAAGTCCTCATCTCTACATCCAGGCAGTGACCATTCTTCATGTCTAACACAGTAGTAGGAAGGCCACTCCTGTTAGCCCAACCCACTGAGGACGGAAGTCCGGTGCACCCACTGGCTCTGCTTCTGATTTTCCCTACAGACTCTGTGTTGACCTTTTTCTCTCAGTGCTGGGAATCAAGCCCTAGCCATGTAGATAAATGCCCTGCCCTTGAGCCGGGCCTCAGCCCTAACATTATTTTTAAGCTGCAGACCAGATCTTTTGATGATGGCCTCCCTGGGCCTACTGAATTAGCTTATGCTTCTCCACACTAAAGAGTGTTGCTGTTACCACGGATGCCCTTCTAAGATGGGTCAATTCCAGGTATTCGGGAATTGGAAGTCATTTTCCCAGATGCCCATCACCAAATAATTTGTATATTATCTCCAGATTCTTCTGAATTAATTCTCCTGAGTTCTTCTGAATTATTCTTCTTTCAATAACTCAGGGTTTCCACCCACGCTACATGAGGAAGCTCTTGAATTTGAACCACATAAGAGCTAACCATTACGAAAGCTTGTAGTATGCCAGTAAATCTGCTAAATATTTTTCCATGCTTCTTCTCAATTAACTCTAATAACTCCACGAGAAAGATATAACTATTTTCTCCATCTAACAGATGAGAAATCGGAGGTTTACAGAGTTAAAATGACTTGCCCCAGGTTATCAATCCTAAACCCACATGTGTGATTCAGCTTTCCATTACGATAGCAAATGACAAGGTAAATACATTTATAAGGAAGAAAGGTAGATTTTGGATCACAGTTTGAGTCCATGATTGAGTGCTCGGTCACTTTGGGCCTGTGGAAAGACAAGACATCATGGCTGGAAATCATGCTAGAACAAGCTGTAAGCTCAAAGCAGGTGGAAAGGAAAGAGAGACTGGAGGGGGCCAGGGCACCATCATCCTCTTTGGGGTCATACTGCCAGTGCCTAAGTTCCTCTTACTAGGCTCTGTTACCTTCCAGCATTGCCACATGCTGGGAATCACACTTTAATAGTGAGCCAGTTAAGGGACGCTTCTCCAAACCCTAATGCCACGTCTGAATGTGATTTTAATCACTGTGTTGTCCTTGCTGATTCTGTGGTTCCATAATTCTTTATCTACATGTACTCCAGACTTAAAGCAGTCACTGAATGGACCAAGGTAATATGGGAGAGAAACTCAGGCCCTCCTCCCAGTTTCACTCATATTAAGAAATGACTTCTCTCATGAAATGTCAAAGGGTTCCTGGCACCAGAAGAAACTACTCTAACAAAGGCAGAACAGCAGTGCAAAGCCTTTCCATCTGATATTTAGTTGCTTAGAAAACCACACTTTTGGCTGACCCATAAAGAGTAAGGCAAAATCCTAGGAGCAACCTTCAATGAATGTGTCGGTCATTAAATTAAACACTTTCCTAAGTTACTAAATTAAATACTCTTCTACTGCTCTCCTTTTCTGATGAAAGAAGGCCCAGATCCCAAATCCTACTTAGCTCAAGCCCTATATAATACCTCAGACCAGAGAATTGCCTTGCTCCATGGGTCACAGGAAGGTCAGAACTGAGCACCAGTGTGCTTGAGTTAGGGAGTGGGGAGGGGTTCAGCACTGACACAGCGGGCCCCAGCACATGCAGGAGTGAACAAGCAGCTTCCCAACCCACTCCATTTTTCAAGCTCTCTCCCCATGCTCTGATCATGTTTGATTATGTTTGATGGCTGCACCCTTGAAGGGTCAGAGCAGAGGGAACCACAGTCTAGAGGACAAGGAGGAGAAAGCTGCGGAGATCATCATTTGTCTAAGCAGCCCACACCTGGGTCAGCTTCTGTAGTTGCCTGACAAACCTTGAAGCTAGAGGTCCACCAAGAAAAGCCTTTCCCTTTTCTAGTGCATGGCTTGATGAATAAGAGAAGTTCCCGTGGGTTCTCATCAAACAGCCATACTGCCAGGCCAAGGCAAAGTCTTCCTTCGGCCTCCCCTCCGCAATGCAGCACAAATGGGAGAGGGGGAAACCACTTACTGTAGTTTGGATCCTAAGTACCCTCCAAAGCCCATGTGTCAAAGACTGAGTGACACCTTTGGGAGGTGACGGAACCTTCATAAGTTACAGTCTCATAGGAGGTCCATCGGCCATGGAGTATGCTCTGAAAGGGGACTATGCCGACTGGCCTCTTGCTCCATTGAGCGCTTCAGCCAGAGGAGAACTCTGCCACATTCTCCCGTCACAATATGCTGATTTGTTCAAAGATATGGGCCAAGTGATCAGGCACTGGAGTCTTCAAAAACCATAAGCCAAAATAAACTTTTTCTCCATATAACTTGATTGTTTTGGGTATTTGTGACAGTGACAGAAATCTGACTTGACACTCTGGAAAGAAGGCTGTAAAGAGTTCTGCAAGGGAGCAAGGGAACAGAACATCTCTCATCCTTAAGACTCTCCAAAAATAGGTCCCAGGCTATTCTAAAAGACCCAAGCTACAGCCTAAAGCCAACAGCTTGGAATACAACATTGATGTAGGAGCCATCAAGCACATCACTAGGGAGTCTCAGGGAGACTTTCCTGCACAGGAGATAGCAGGTCTTGAGTGTCCCCCACCCCCACCCCGCTGGCCTCTAGAGCTGCTATCTATCCATGACAGGTACATGTCATTCTATTTGCTACCCACAACCATCATGGTAAATAGACATAATTGTTATCTTATTAGAATCAAGGAAAAGGAGCCAAACTAAATACAAGGCAATGATTCATAAGAGACATGATCAGGATTGGAAGCCACATCTAAACCCAAAGCCCATGTTTTCTTCTCCCATACCATCACTCAGTGTAAAATGATATTGCTTCGGTGGAAACTATTTCACTCTTTTGATTGTGTTGCTTTTAATCACCATTCAAATCAAGAATTAGTGCTCCTTTGCCATGACCATATAAAGTAATTTAGTTTACATGAGGAGGGGTACAAGGGGAGAGGGGAAAATGATGGAAATGTGTTATGCATTAGACTGTACTTCTTGCCATTTGGCTCACGTTCTTTCCCAAGATGGAGAGAGTAGGGAAGAAGGTACATATGGTCAGACATCACTAACATCTCTTCATCTTTCAAGGTTTATTTTAGGGATGCAGATTACAATGGTTAGATAAGTGGTTATCTGCCTAAGGTCCATTTCCCCCTGCCTCATGGATGGGTATGCAGCCCCACCATGCCATCTGGGGCCTGTTGGCCTTGGAATAGCCAGAGACTCTCCCTCTCCAGCATGCTAATGTGCCTGTATGCCAGGTATCTCATTCACAGCTGGGTGCGCACCACAGTGTGGTAGAACTCAAAGAACCAGAAGAAGCGACTGAATACTGGTTCTGACTATTATATGACCTCCAGCCCCACTCTTCCATCTGGAAAGGATAAAGCATGGTCTGGCTGCTGCCTGGCAGAGTTACCATCCAGAAGGTTCATGCTGGCAACACTGGGAAGTCAGACCAGTTGTCACCAGCCAGGTTCTCTACCCTGGGCTTTTCCTCCCCCTGACAGACAGCACTAAATCTAAACTACATCTCAGCTACCTGTAGCAGCTAGGCCCTCTACTGAAACATGACAGGACAAAACACAGCCCAGACAATTTCTTTTTCTGAATAATAATTAAAGTCCCAGAAGCATAGGACATGACTCCCACCTATACATTACTGCCAGCAAGAATTTAGACACCCATAAACTTTGAAAACTCAAAACTTGAGGCTGCAATTAGGGACCGTCTGAGCATTTCTCAGCAACCTTAAAACAAATAATCCCTTACATTCGTTTTCGATCACTGAAACCACATTTCTGCTCACAAATTATGCTTCCTTGATAGCTTCCCCATGAAGACTGGCCCCATTCCTGAGGCTGAAATGAGAATCAGAAAATCATTATGCCCACCCCAAGCCTGCCCTTTTATCAAAAATATCTCTTCCTCCTGACTTCCCAAGATGTACTAACAATTCCACTGCTTCTCCAGTGCCTCAGCCACAGTGCTCGGGTGGAGGGCAGCCACGGGCCAAGGACCAACCACCTGTGCAATCAGTGATTTGGAATTTCTGTGGGAATCTCATATGGATCTGATGGAAAAGGTGAGAACAGTGCTGTTAGGAACCCACTTGACTGCAGACTGTAGGTAGAAGGAAAGGTAAAATATGGAGAAAAGCAGAAATGGGGAGATTCAAGGAAATACCTAGCTGGAGTTAGAGGAAAAAGAAGAGTCATTTTAAAACTCAGAGATAAGAAACCAGGCAACCCAGGGCCATGAAAACCACAGCAGACAGCCATTTCAAGTGGAGGAGATACACTACAGTTCCAAATGCTGAAGAGATTAAGAATAAGTCTCAAACTAGATCATTGATTTGGTGATTGGAAGGTCACTAGAGACCTGTGGAAGGCTGGGATCTGATGGAATGAGGGTGAATTCCAGAGACCGCCCAGGAGGAGAAAACAAAAGCAGGGTGTACCCACAAACACCAGTCTCCCACACTGCTTGCATAGATACTGCTAGCTACTTCTAGCTAGACATATAAGACTGTACAAATAGTCATTCCCACTCTTAGTGAAGTCAATCTAAAATTATAGTCAAAATTCTTATAAACACATAGAAGAAAATGGTAAGGGAAACAAAGAATATATCAACACCATTTTGCATAATAAAAAGCAAATGTGTGGTAGAACCTGGCTTAATAAAGAAGAAACACTGAAACCCAGCTGCCTACAAAGACAGATGCCAGTGAGGAGCAAGCTGGTCCTCACTGAAGGACCCACGAGCCCTCAGAGACAGGGTCTGCCCACCACTAATGGGCTTTATTAAGTGTAGGGGTTGATGTGAGACCCTGAGAGGGGCACTCAGATCCATTCCCTGGCACAGGCAGCTGCCCCTCACTAACTTCAGCAGTAGACAATAGGTTTATTCTGCACAGAGGTTTGACCAGATGCACAACAGAGGAGGGAGCAGAGCACTGCACAGGCACCACTGGAATGAGTGAAAGCCTATAGTGTAACAATGGGCCCTCCAACATCATGCCCTCAGTGAAAGGGCTGAGCCGTTACTCTAAAAACAGCTCAAAAGAAAAATATCTATGTCCTTTCTCCCTCCACCAAAAAACTTCTAAAATGAGAACCAAAAATCACAGGCTCTGAATATAAAGTCTCCAATTCCAAGTCCCGCTCTTATGCTGAAATGCATAGTCAAGGCCTCATAGGAATCTGAGAAAAGACTGTAAACTTGAATGCTACAGATCAAATCATACAAAAGAAATTCTAAAAGCTTATGAGGTAACAGAGACAATGCAGGGAACACTAAAAAGACTTTTTAAATGATAATAAAGTTAGAAATGATATTTTCTTAATAAAACAAGAACACAAAACTATTAAAGGGAGCATTCAGGGACAGAACAAAGTAAAAGAGTACTTGGATATTTAAAATTAAAAAAAAAACAACCAAAGGATCCAAAACAAATGATTGAAGAGAGTTAAGAAAATTTCCAGAGGAGCTGAACAATATGACAAAGAAGGAAACAGCAAAAATAGAATATAAATCTAAAAGTTGCAACATTTAAATGAAAGGAGTTAAAGAAAGATGGTAACAAGAAAACAAGTGGGAGATAATGCCAAAGAAATAACTCAAGAAAGTTTGCCAAAAGTAAAGAGCATAAGTTCTCAGGTTAAAAAGCACCAGCTCAATAAATCATGACATTTAGAAACACCAGGGGATGAAAAGAACTTTTGAAATCTACACAAAAAGAGAGTATAGAGCTAAAATTAAGAATCAGGCTTCTGAATGGCAGTGGATTTATCGAGAGCAACACTAAGAACTGTAAGATGATGAATGAAGGCTTTCAAAAATAGGTGAACATTACTATGTCTAGGTCATGAGAATCTGTGGTGAAAAGGCAAGGGATAAAGAACTGCATTTTTAAATTAAAATCTTTTACTCCTATTTGACTTTTCTAGACTGCATTTATTTTGAAGCAAAAATCTTAAATTTTAAGATTATAAAACATAAACAAATCCCAAAATGTGTGATCACCGAGGACAGAACTTACATTTCCAGACTTCCTGTTCTCTGGCCCACTAGAGTGACCAGCTTCAGTTAGGCCTTCTAAAGAATTCACTAAAGACTTCCACTTTCTCAACTAGTTACTCTGGAAGAGTAACAGCACTCAGATCCATTCCCTGGCACAGGCAGCTGCCCCTCACTAGCTTCAGCAGTTAGTGAAGGAGAGGCAGGAAGGAGAGGCAGCCAACAGATCTAGTCAATCCTTGGAATTTTTCAGATTAAAAAATCCATAATGGGGGCCGGGGAGATGGCTTAGTAGAATAAGTGCTTGCCTAGCAAGTGCAAGGGCCTGAGTTCAATCCCCGGTTCTGGGAAGAAAAAAAAAA
>NDGM011009795.1:0-12127 GCA_002564305.1 Octomys mimax
CCAGCCAAATAGCTCAGTGGATTAAAGCACCTGCAAGCAGGCACAGGAGCCAGGGTTCAATCCTCGGGTCTGCTGTGTTGGCCCTGCCCCTGGGGTGCTCTGAGATGGCGATTGAGACTGGGTGTATTAGTGCACACCTATGAGTCTGATCTAGTAGTGAGATCCTGAACACCCTGTAGATACTTCTTGAACAATACAAAACAAAAACAAAATAATAACTCCATTTAACAACTGGCTTATGTAATTTTAGATAACCTAGCAGTCAGCCTTCATAGATCCATGCAAATCAGTTTCCTGGATTTCAATTCCAGGTAAGCCCTGCTCAGCTGTGCAGCCTGAGGCAAGTGATCTCAACCCTCTCACCTGGGAACCAAACACAGTATCTCTCCAGCTATACTCTAAAAGGGCTGCAGATAGATAGATAGATAGATAGATAAATAGATGATAGTTGATAGTTGATAGATATATGATAGATGATAGGTTGCTATTAGGTAGATAGATGACAGATAGTTGATAGATAAATATACATAGATGATAAATAATTGATAGATATATGATAGATGATAGATAGTTGACAGAATATAGATGATAGTTGATAGATAATTGACAGATATATGATAGATAGATAGTAGATGATGGACAATAGGTAGATGACAGATACATGATAGATAGATAGATAGATAGATAAATAATAGGCAGAATGAGGCAGGGTAGGTGCCATGATCAGACAGGTGCTGTGACAGTTATTCATCTCTCTCTTTCAGTGGCCTTCAAGATAGTCATTAGAAAAAAATTTAGAAGGAAGGGAAAAGAGCCAACGATCTACCACCAGCTCATTTTGAGTGCCTCCCACGCGCCAAACAGGACACAGTGACTTTAATCCCTTATTTGCTTGAGCCTCACAGCAAATTTTTGGGCTTTGAAAAAATTCTTCCCTTTGTTCACAGATATGAACCATAGTATTCAAAGAAGTGAAAGTCTCTCAAGGTCGGTCAGTTGGCAGGGGCCACAGTCAAGTTCAGTCTGGTTCTGTCCAGATGAAAAACTGCGCACCTTATTGTGGGGTTAACCGGGCTCGGAGATGAACCAGCAGTGTCAGACTGGTGCCAACCGACGTTCCACCCTAGAAACACTTCAGGCTTCAAAACCAAGTTGGAGACTCCTTTTATCAGTTCCTTCAATCAGCATTGGTCATGCTGTGCCCCGGCACTGACGAGATACGCAGGTGGAGCGCAGGCAGGAGGCCTGGGCTGTCCTGCCAGGTGCTGCGACAGCACTGGCTCTGATAAGGACACAGCATTAGAAGGTCTTTAGAAGGTTCAAGACTGAGCCCAAGAGGCGGAGCCTGGGTTGGTCATGTTTACTTGGGCATTCTATTTAACTGTGCCAAGACTTAGTTATCTCATCTGCAAAAGGGGAAAATAATCTCAGAGCACTGCTTCTCTGCTTAGTTTCTGTGTCTATTTATTTTATTTGATAAAGGGAACTCAGTTGACATTTTCAGTAACCAAATTCCTCTTATTTATTTGTTTTGTGGGAAAGGGATCAATACAAAGGAAAGAGAGCAAGGAAGGTACACACAAATCACAGATGCTCTTCTACTTATAGTGGGTGAGATCTCAATAACTTCAGTATAAATGGAATATATCCTAAATCAAAAATGCACCTAACCTGCCACCATCAGAACCTGGCAAACACCTGCACTGTGGCATGTTTGTTGTTTTCCTTTATGACTGTGTGACTCACTCTGCCCCAGCTGTCCAGCACCAAGGAGAGAGAAAATCTAATTGCATCTGTAGCCTGGCAAAAAGGATAAAAATCCAGTATATTCTGTCTATTATATGCACATGTATAGTTTTTGAATCATTAAAAATATAAAAAAATACCCTGTAATTCATACCATTGTCAATCACAGATTATACTTTGTAATTCACGGCTGGAAGAAGTTAGGAACCATCACTCCAACTTGATCTTCCTTCTCTGGCCATGAAGAGACACACACATCTTCCTAAGGACAGCTGCGGTCAGCACTTGACTTCCTTCTCTCTAGGGGACTAAAATGTAGATGAACACACCATTATTTAACTGGTCCAGGTGGAACTGGATTTTCAGATGTGTTTATCTGACTTCATCTAAGGTAATCAGGAACTGCTGTTATGTAAGAATAATGTGGCTCTGTGCAGGTATTTTAAGCAGGTGACAGAATGGGCACCTTCCCAAGGTAAGCCAAAAGGAACCACAAAGGCCAACAAACAGGCTCTGAGAGCATCCAACCGCCCTGTGGGGCCGGGCACCTGGAGAGCAGCGCCATGAAAAGACTGTACTTAGTTTAATCTTTGCCACAGTCTTGAAAAATAAATATCATCACTCACAGGTGAGGAAAAGGAGGCTCAGAAGGCCTAAGTGATTCTCTCAGGCCACAGCGCAAGTCTTTGGCAGAGAGACGCTCCAGACCTAGTCTCTCTGCGTGGACTTCAGGGCTCCAGGCGGCAAACACTCTGCTATCCACTCACATTATGGCTCTTGGCAGCTGCTGTTCCCCCTGGACACCTCTTACACAGCCCTTCAAATTCCATTTCATTTTTTAAAATGAGAAATCATTTAGTTTTTGACTGAATTTCCAAGTACCTCAATAATCCTAAAAGTAGCTTTTATAAGTCCATAGAGAAGTTGTAAGATCTGAAGTCCTTACAGCAGATGAAGTGCTTGCTCTGAATGGTAACAAGAGGGATTAAAAAAACAAAACAAAAACAACTCTCCTCTTTCTCTCCCTCCCTCCCTTTCTCTCCCTCAATTACTTTAGATGAAGTCAGATAAACACATCTGAAAACCCAGTTCCACCTGGACCAGTTAAATAATGGTGTGTTCATCTACATTTTGGTTCCATAGTCTACCTTAGTGTCTCTCTCTCTCTCTCTCTCTTTCCATACATACACACTTACTTGTGTTCTCCACCTGACCTGCACATGTGACAGACTTACCTTACAGTGAACAGCATTTCATGTAATTTAGTTGTAGTTTGCCTTATGAGATGAGAGAGAGAGAGAGAGGGAGAGAGAGAGAGAGAGAAAGTAAGAGACTTAATCCCTGCTCCTGATGAGCACTACTACAAATGCATGAGAGGCAAAGGGACAGCTAATTTTCCTGGCCTACAATTCAACTTAAACCATGATTTCTAAGATAGATCTCTCCTCTCTATGTTAATGAGAACCAGATGCCTCTGTGTGCAGGGTGGGGGGAACAAAATTTGGTTTTTGAAAAAACACTGGTGCTTTCTAGCCAAAGACAATGCATATTCCAAAATAAATTTGTATTAAAAATCCAGCATTATTTATATGATTCACATTATTTACTTTTTTATCTCCCTGGATAAAGGTAACATGGGATAGAAAAGACATTTATTAGTCTTATTTTTTTTTAAAATAAAGGTATTCTTTTGGTGTGCTTTATTTATTTATTAAAAAACAAATGTATTGATAAGATTCTCTCCATAATACAGGATGATGCTAACATTAACACTATAAATTGTTTTGCTAGATTACATGGCACTGTTTCAATGTTGCTGCTATGAAAATCACTTAATTTTTAATTATGCCTATTTAAAGCCAAAGTCATGAGAAATAAGGCCTATCCAGCCATAAAATAATTCTTTTGCAAATTTGAGCACAGGATGACAAGATTCTGTCTGCTTCTTTTACCATGACTGTATGTAGTTTTTCAATTTTTTTTTTTCAAACTAAATTGAGTAGTAACTGCTATATCCACGCGTTTGTCAGAGCCATACATTCTTGATTAAGGCCTCTAACAAGATTTAGGGTTAGGGCATGTCAGCCTAACAGCCCAATTACTCCGGAGTTTCAGTACATCCATGCCGCCTAATCTAAAATCAGCGAACGTCACACTGTGCACTGTGTCCTTCCATAGTTCCTTGACATCGCTGTGCCTCAAGCTCCCCATCTCCAACGCCAGTGAACAACGATGACACGACACTTTACTGGATAAGTGAGGACCCCTGCAATGCCTTTACTCTATTTTTCCATGTAGGAAACATGTATGCACTAGGATGTAGCATTTATGATTATTATTTCTTGCTTGGAGTGCATTTGTTCTCTGCGTCACATTTGATTGGATAAGGTCAACAGGCCTAGAAAGGCATGTGGAAAAAGTTGTTGTATTTGGACCATCGCTAGAGGGAGCCAGAGGTAACTGAGCGGCCATTGTTTCCCAACTACATCTTCACGGTGCATTAATGATATTTACTTAATGCTCATACCATATCTACACTAAACTCAATAGGTGGATTTGTCCCTTGATTCCAAAGATGTGTACAAGATAATCACAAATCTCAAAAAAGTATAATCAAATAGAAGAAACAACATACATTAAAATCCCATGAAATGATACATGGTAAAGCAATCAGTGATTGAGTGCTTTAGGGTAGGCTCAGGCCGTTGGCGTGGTAGAACATCTGAAGGGAAAGAACTTGTTCCTTGGATGTGGCATCATTTGGAACTGCTCGATGCACTGATCAGGGACCTTCAAGGATGAATAGGGCTTTGTATTTTAATTTTTGTTTATTTATTTGGTACCAGGTCTTGCTATGTAGCTTGGACTCATAATGATCTTCCTGTCTTAGCCTTCTCAGTATTAGGACTACAGATGTGCACACCATACCCGGTATCAGTGGCCAGCACAGCTTGCCTGCTGTTCCAGGGCTGGCACGGCATGAGGTACCAGGAATCAAACCCGGTCCTTGATCTGCCAAGCAGCCACTTAAACCACCAAGCCATCTCCCTGGCCCATCAGTAGGGTCTACAGCACTACAACTGGTACTCAGACAGACGAACCAGGAGGATGGATCTTCCTCTGTGCTGGAAGATCTTCACAGAGGGCTGTGTTTACTTCATTCTTTCCTTCTGTCTCACTACTCTAACTCAGCGATAGCCAATAACAAATGTCAAGATTCTTAACTGTTTTGCCAGACTAGACTAAATCCAATAGACTGACACTACATGTTGGGTCCTTCTCTCTGGAAGCAAAAATGGAAAGGGCCTCACAATCAAAGGAGTGAGCAAACCACATGTGGGCAAGATCTTGAAGACACCAAAGAGCCACTGAAGGCTTTGGAATGCCCCAGAATCAGAATTAAAACAATAACATAGACATGAAGTCTATTAACACAAGACTAAAACTTCTTATTTAATTCACTGCCTTGAAAAAATGGGTCAGTCCAAGTCTACTGATTGGTGGGACTTTGTATCAAGAGGAATAAATTTGTTACTCAGCTTCTTCAAAATCTGAGTAAAAACATGAGAACTAGAAAAAATTTCCAAACCCAAAAAAGCATGAATTTGTTTTCTTTAAAAAAAAAAAAAAATTAGTACAGGGTCTACAGGGGCTACAAAGTCTCACTACATAGATCGGACTCGTGACCTGGCTGTGTTCAGCCTCCCAAGAGCTGGGATTACAGATGCGCACCACCATGCCCACTCTCATTTGCCATCTCAGCGCACCATGGGGGCAGAGCAAAAATGACAGATTTATAACTCTAACCCCATTGGCTTACATCAGGTAGAAAATCTGAGAACTTTTTTTTTTTTGGTGGTACTGGGGATTGAACTCAGGACCCTGTGCTTGCCAGGCAGGCAAAAAAATCATAAACCTTTTAGCTATCTTATTCTTTTTTTTTTTTTTGTGGAACCGGGGATTGAACTCAGATCCTTGCATTTGCCTGTCAAACGCTTATCCTGCTGAGCCATCTCCTGGGCCCCTAGCTATCTTATTCTTATGCTCTTTATTCTTCTTTTGGGATGTGGAGGCTGTGAGAACAGCTTGATCAATAGAGCTCATTATTCATCCTTTTAGACTTATTCAGCTTAGGATATGCCCGATATGGAAAGCAAGCTGTTATAAGTCTCTGAGAAGTGAGAGTTTGAGGAAAAATTAATAAATAAAATTGAAAGGGAAGGTTTTTCTTTCTTTTTAGAAAAACCAAAATTCCTGAAAGACGTATATGCTAGCTACTATGTACGGGGGTGGTGGTGATTTCTAAACCTGTCTCAGTTGCTCTGGAAGATGACAAGGCAAAATGTTAGTACGCCAGGGATTGGACTCAGGACCTTGCATTTGCCAGGCAGGCACTTACGCCGCAGAGCTATCTCCCCAGCCACCACTGGTCTTTGAAAAGCAGACAACGGAGATAAAAAAATTGCCATCACAGAGTTAATGGATTTCATAGGAAACCCATGATTCTGCAATTTCTAAAAATGGATATTACATCACATAATTTTAAATACCTAATGTGACATTAGCTTCATTCTTGGAGAAGGAAAATCAGTTTTCAATTAAAACAAGTTTTAATGTATAGTAGTCTACTGGGTTCCCTGGCTGCGCTTTTGCACCTCTCTGGAACCCAGCAGGTGTTCTGCACAACTGCTCTTCTTAAGGCTGTAACGGAAGGAAGAGTGTGGAACAGCAATCTGTGCCCTCAAGCAGCTGAATAGGTTCATCACGGGTATGACACAAGGAAGCAAAGTATATGGATACCTGTATGGTTCATATGTGGTGTGTACCTACCAAAACTTATGTTAAGGCTTGATTCCCCCATGTCATGAGTGGTACTGAGGGGGGAGCCTTTAGAGAGGTGATTAGGTTTTTAAGATGGATTAACTCTGTCCAGCAGGAGCTGTGCCTCTCTTGAGGCTAGGTGACTATAAGACACAATGGGTTTATAGGAGCATGCATGGTACCTCCCCTGAAGCTCTCTTTGCACAAACTCAGTTTCACCTCTACTTTTCCATCATGTTCTGACTTTCCCAGAAAGTCTTCATGGAATGCTGGCATGATGCTTTGAGGGCTTTTCAGTCACCAGAAGTGCTAGCTAAATAAACTTTATTCTTTATACGATGTCCAGCTGTGGGTGATTTATTGTAAGAACCCAAAACAGACCAAGATACTATCTAAAGATGGGATCAAACATAAAAATTTGCAATCTGGATGCTTCTTGGCTCTTCTAAGTTAAAATCCATAATAAACAGTGAAGGCAGAGTAGAGAGTGAAGACATGGGGCTGGGAGGTGAGGGAGGAATCCTGGGCAAAGAACAATGGGAGGAAATCTTTACAGGATAGAGATGGGGGTAACATGCTTATAGTGCCATGATGCTCCAGTTCAGCTAGACAATGTGCCCAGAGGCAGAGAGGGAGGAACTTGATAACATCACTGAATAGATGAAATGGGTAATGGTATTGAGACATTTGATGCCAGGTCAGATGTAGATTTATTCCAGTAAGCATTCAGGAGTCATTTATACCCTATGATATGTGGAGTAGCTGAGTCAGAGTTGTAACTTAGAAAAATTAATTAGTCATAAAATAGCAAGTGAATGAGAATTTGGAAACTTCAGGTATCAAGGAATCCAGTATTTGCCTAGTGATCCAAGAAGAATAGGAAGCCCAGATTTTATTTATAGAAACAGAAATCAGAGATATTGGAAAAAGCTACTGAGATTTTGATGCATGAAAGATAGCTCAAATATGTTAAGCCTGAAGAAAAACAAACTCTTAACAGAAATAGGAAAGTTGAGAGGGGCTTGGAAATTGGTTGGATTGTAGAATTAAATAGCTTACTATAGATATAATCTTCACTAGGAGAGAAATATAGGTCTGAAATCCAAATGGAAATCCAGGCTAGGCTTTCCTGTTTGGATTAATCAGAATACATCAGCTATTAATACTGAATCTGTGATATAAGATTATGTAAAATAAATATTACTGTCAATTTTTCCTGTGATTTTGGTTTACAAATATACATGAATTCTCAGCCTGATGACCTTTAAGTCAACTATCATTTTGTAGCAATTCATATCCTTTCACTAAGGATTGTGGGTCTGATAACAGCCCTAATTTTGTCTTCTGTCCAAGGCAGTGATCTAAATAGGAGTACAGTATTGATTACTATTGATGAGGTTGAGTGGCAATTGACTGGAAACAAAAATGGCATCTTTAAGACCCTTCCAGTCATTAGTCCTGGTGATGACATTCAAATACTGACAACACCTAATCTGGTTCATCTATTTCTGCTGGAAGTGTACACTGGTACAACTGTCTGGATATGCATTAAAAACTTTTTAAAATATATATAATTTATTGCACTGCAACCGCACCTATGAAAATGTATCACACACAAAAATTGCCTATATGGTTGTACAACTTTGCCAAAGTACTAAAATCTATTGAATCTTATACTTTCAGTTTGTAAATTGTGTGGTAGGAAAATTCTAGTTCGATAAAGCTGTTGTTTTACACTTAAAAACAACTACATGAATAAAAGCATTGAGAAGCATTAATATGTTTATGTCAGCAATGTTCATAATACAAAAAGTTGGACAATAGCATAAAATGTCCACTGATTGCAGATAACTTATGAAATACCCATACATAGGTCTCTCTCACAATCATTAGCAATAGAACCAATCCAAAAATGGGCATTTGAAATGAAGACACACTTCTCAGATGAAGAAATGTAAATAAAAAATAAGTATATGAAAAAAATTTCAATATTATTGGTTATTGGAGAAATGCAAATTAAAACAATACTAAGATTTTTCTCATGCCAGAAGGAAGGGCTATCATACAGAAATTAATAAAAATGCAGGAGAGGTTTTTTGGGAAAAGGAACCCTTCCCTACTGTTGGTGGGAGTATAGATTATATATAGACTGGTACAATCTTTATGGAAAACAGTGTGGAGATTCCTCATAAAACTAGGATTAGAAGTCCTGTTCAACCCAGCTAGTCCCCTTCTGAGAATATTTTCAGACCAACTGAGAACATTGTACCACAGCCATATATGTGCACCCATGTTTGCAGCAGCACATTTTGTCATAGCTAGATCTTGGAAGCAACTCAAATGCCCTTCAATTGAGGAACGGTTAAAAATGATGTGAAATTTTAATAGAATGGAGTATTACTCAGCTAGGAAGAAAGACAGACTTGAGGCTTTTATAGGTAAGTGGATGCAACTAGAGGATATACTCATAAGTGAAATAAATCAGACCTGCACGTGTAAACATTGTGTTGATTCTTAGTATAAGAACCTGAAAGAGTAAATAAAAACCTGAAAGGTTCAATAGGTATAGTAAATGGGAAAGAAACCACTCAAAGAGGAAGAACAAGTGAGATGATGAGAGAAAGGAGGAAAAAAAACAAAAAGGAAAGAAGGAAGGAAGGCGGAAAGCTTGTGTGCATCTACACAGAATGGCTAGGATGACTGTGCTACGACTTTCTAATGGTTTTCTTTCTTTTTTTTCTAATTCTTTTTTTTTTCAGTGGCAAAAACACTATTCTTTAAAAAAATTATTCATTTTAATGAGAAAAAAGATAAAATAACAATGAAACAGTTTAAAAACAGGTTAGTAGGATGTTTACAGTAATTAATACATTGCATATTGTTGTCTGTTGGTTTTCTGAATGCAGAAGTTTTTTTTGTTTTTTTTTTTTTTTTTCAGAACTGGGGATTGGACCCAGGCCCTTGCACTTGCCAGGGACGTGCTTATTCTACCGAGCCATCTCCCGGGCCCAAGGCAAAAGTTAATGCCTAAAATTTTTATTTTCACAAATTTTACTTACTTATATCTGGTAACCTGAGAAACTATGCTGAAGGCAACAGCATGTAATATAACAATCACCACTGAATTCCTATCATCTTTTTTTTTGAAATTCTATATCATTTCAAATGTTTTATCTATTACTTTTTATTCTCTTTAAAATAAAGTAATCATTAACAATTATGAAGTATCCATAAATTTATTGACAAATCCTTTATTTGCAGCAATGAAAATACAAATTACAAAATGATATTTATAATATATTCATTAATGTATTATATTGGAGTAGATAACATATTTAATATCTTTAAATGTCATATGTATCTAGACATAGGTATATATGTTCATGTAAGACAAATATTTGCAAAAGAATCAGGAACAGTTACTTTAGGATGTGAATTTTTGGGATTCTTTTTGCATTATGGACATTTTTTCACAATAAGCTTGCATGAATAACTTTAAAACAAATAAATGCTTTGTAAATATTTAAGTCAATCTAAGTTATTGTGGTACTACACAAGATGGATTTATAAAGGTGAGAAGGGCATGAAAGAATTCTCCTATGGTAGATGAGATAGAAGGCCAAACCCCAAGTGCTACTACAGCAATAGAACATAGCAGACTACAGTTACAGCTTACCGAATGGGTGAGTCCAGAAGGAGAAAAATTGAAGGAAGAGTTAGAGGGAAACACTAACAGTCACTTATTCTAAGATCATGGCAAGAGCCAGACTTTGTTGAGAGTCACTCCTTCTGGAAATTGCCCCTTTGACTTTCCACATAACCAAGTCACCTATCTTAACATGGCCATTTTTTAAAATCATAGCTGACAAAATGTTTCATCTGTGAGAAGAATAATGACTTCCGGAAGCAGACACTGAACAGTTTAGTATGGTATAGCAAGTAGCGGGAAAGTATCCAAGTACAGGTAAGATCATTTCTGTTCTTTTGGTTGCAACCAATAGTAAAGGGGACCCATGGTACAGTTTTTCTACGTGAATCATTCTCTGCTCTTTAAGTAAATTTCCTCAGCAGAATAGAATTCAGAATAGCAAGATTTTGATGATGGAGACTGACCCTAGGTCATCTTAAAAATGCATTCTCTGGCTTTAGGGAGGAGAAAATCCTGGTCAGCATTAGTGTTTTTTTCTTCTTGCTATCAACTTTGGGGGGTTTCCATGTCATCATCAGTACTATTAAAAACATATGTCAGAAAAATACAACTAATATACATCATCAACTAGTATTCATTAACAGGAAAGGGGCAGACTTGTACTGTTGAAATGTTTCTGATAATTGTCAAAAAATACATCTGGCTAAACCTTTTCACCTATTCTCTCTTGTTTCTTTTTTTTTTTTTCCTTCCTATGCCAAAAGGAAATTGAATGATTATTTGGACAATAGGTACCGGGACTGTAGAGTGTAGGTCAGGAAGACTTAATGAGAGAGGAATTTTGGAATTGGGGGATGTTACTTACATCTTCTCCAGTGAAGTGGTTGAGAGCTGGCCAGGAATTGGAAAGGCACTAGGAGCAGAAACACTTGCAATGAGGCCAGGCAAATGTTTACTCTTCCTTACGGTGCTGAATGGTGACATATTTGTCTAAACCTTAGTGTCACATTATGCTGAGCATCAATAAAGATGGTCCAAGTAATAAAGGAGAAAAAAAAATAGTTTAAATGACCTAAAATAGGAAAGGGAATTGAGCATGTTAGGAAGTGGTAGGATTAAGTACATTTCAGGCATTGATCTTTTATTTTTTTATTTAATTTTTAAATAATTATGAAGCAGTTCCTTTTAATTATTTTGAGACTACCTCATTGATTTTTTAAATATGAGTTCTAGCTCTACTTCTCTATGTATCTCTTAACTCTTCCACCTGTAAGTTTCAAATTCATCTACTTATCATACCACTTATAGCAGAACAGGTGTTTTCCAATCCGAAGCAGTGCTTTTGTATATCTCATGGACCACCAAGAGCCAGTGATTGTCCTGGGCTCTAATCCTGTATCATTTACTCATCAGAGAGGAAATTGTTGCCTTAAATGACTCCAGCGAGTTGTAAAGTCTATGCTGCCCTCTAAACCCTCTGTGCGTTCTAGTATGGGAAGGAGGACAGAAACATTAGAGAGCTAACTAATGTTCACATTAGTGAATGAATTGGTGCACTTCATTTTCTCTGGCTAGTGACAGAGTAAGCAACTTCAAATAATAAAAATGGATGTGGAGAATTTTTTGAGTTTCTTTTCTCTAACTCTTCAGAAAAGTTTTACCTAACTGAATCATCATTATATAGATGGTATTAGAAATAGACTGAGTTGAGTTCTTCGAAACTTATGTCAAGGTACAGTAGATCAGAGATAATTCATCCTTTGAAGGGAGAGAAGCACATGAACTTAAGGTAAAGTACTCTGTGGCTTTTATGTAGATGGGTCCCAAAAGCCTCATGCACCCATAGGTGGGGCTTTTTGAAGGCGCTGGGATCTAGGGTATGACTTTATATATATATATATATATATATAT
>NDGM011009803.1:0-15759 GCA_002564305.1 Octomys mimax
TGAGGAGCTGAGCAACGTGCTGGCCGCCATGAGGAAGGCAGCTGCCAAGAAGGACTGAGCCCCACCGGAATAAAGCTTTGCAGAAAGTTCAAAAAAAAAAAAAAGAAAGAAAAAGAAATTACACTTTATAACAGAAGGCATGCTGAAGGGGCTCTAACTAGTATCAAGCATCTCCTCTGCTGTCTGCCCTCCCCTGAGCCAATGGTTGGAATTCCCACAAGAAGGAGGCCATCACCCCACCACTCTGTCCCTGGCTGGAGGAAATACTCCTCTGCCTGCTTCTGAAGGCCTTCAGGGCTGAGAGGAACACCTATGGTGACACCAGGGAGCGTTCTGGGGACCACATGGCCAATGCTCATGCTGTAGGTGGCAGTGTTTGGACTGCAGTTTTGCAACAGGCCTAACATGAATAGCATCCTGGCACCCCAAGAGAGATGCGGGCACCTGCAGCAGGACCCTGGCTTCCCTCTGCAGCCCCAGGAGTCCCACACTAAGCCCCTGGCTGGAAAGGAGAATCTAGGACTCAGAAGGGCAGCAGGAAAGGCAGACATCTGCTGGCTGGGGCTGGTGTCTGCTCCAAGCACTGCTCCTAGAGACCCTTGAGACCTCTGAATACAGAGCTGGTGGAGGCCTCAGCACAGAAAGCTCAGTGCCAGACTCCCTCATGCCAGATGCCAGATGCCAGCAGGACAAGGCCAGGTCAGCGTGCGTGGAGCTATAGCTGCTGTGCAGCTGGACAGGGCCATTCCGGCTCTGGGAGGGAATCCTTCCAAGGTTGCGTATAGAGGTGAGGCTGTTAGGGAGGGTAAAGAGGGAGCACCAGGGGCTGGCCCCTCTGTGTGACACGTGTGTGTGTACACATAGCCAAATGGCCCTCAGCTGGCCCAAAGACCCACAGGCCAGGGGTACCTGTGCTTGGCTGGAACCAGCTTGGGATGGGCAGCCATGCACTGGGAAGGTGAGACACACCAGCACACAGACTGGCCAGGCTGAGAAAAAAAACCCTGCAGGAAGTCTGATTGCATTTAGTTTTCAGATAAGCAAGTTTATCCAGACATTGCCCGGATGCTCTGTACCCCACTGCAGGGGATCAGGTGAGCGGAGAAGCTGGACCAGCCCGAGTACCACAGGCTCTGGGCAGCCCATGGGTTGTGGGGCAGGCGGCCAAGGGCCCACTGACTCAGCTGTGCAAGCTCTTGGAGCCTTCTATTCTGGACCAGACCACTTGCCTGTCCAGAACCTGAAGCCACAGCAGGTCAGTTGGGCCTGGAACAGTCAGGAGTGAGAGCAAAATGCACAGACAGCACTTATTTCCTGTGTGTGACACTAGTGTGGAACAGGACGGGGTGAGGGAAGGGTCAGAGCTTGGGCTCATCGTGGAGACCAGGCCTGGGTGAGTCTCAGGTCACAGTCCAGGATGCACAGACCTCCCGTGGCCTTTCCCGAGCTTCTGCAGCTTTGGCAGCTTCCAATGCTCTCGAAGGTCCCTGTTGGGAAGCCGTCCTGGCACTGAGTTGCTGTCCAGGTCAGTCCCCATTGCCACCACATGGCTAAGGAAGCATCTGGAATTCTCCACAAAACCAGCTTCGTGGGTGATTTAAGCTGTGTGTTCATAACAGGTCTTTGCGCCTGACAGCTGCTAAGGATGGTTCCTCCACCCTCACAGGTACAAACTGGCCAGAAGCAGGTGGGTCCCAGAGTTGGCTGGAGGAATCTTCCAAGTTGTTGGCTGCCAAGGGTACCATCCCTCATGCCAGCGGGGAAGGGCACAGGTGTCCACCGCACTCCGCGCTGCCTGAGGACATGGGTACACCATGCACGTGCCTGAGGACGTAGTGTCCTCCACACACAGTGTGACTGTCTAAGGGCACAGACGATGCTTCACTTGGTGCGGACTGAGGATGCAGCTATACACTACATACCACACAAGTGCCTGAGGACATGGCGTCCTCCGCACTCAATGCTGGCTGGGGACACAGGTACATGCCACACACCACACACATATAATATGACAGGCCATTGGTATCTACCACACTCAGTGCTGACTTAGGACATGCGTATACATCACACACCACATGCAGGCCTGAGGACATGGCGTCCTCCACACAAGGCATGACTGTTGAGGACACAGGTATCCACCATACTTGGTGCTGAAAGACATGAGACCCCCCACACACATGGCATGAGAATCCACCACACAGTGCTGACTTAGGACATGAGTACACAACACCACCAGCGCAGGCGTGCATACACACACACACACACACACACACACTCCCGTAGCACCCTCCACATGTGCTGTGACTGAGGACATGGGTGTCAACACACAAGGCATAAACTGTCCAAGGACACTGGGATCCACCACAGTCAGTGCTGACTGACGGCATGGGCATCCACCACGCCGTGTGACCAGGGACATGAGTACCCACTGTGCCTGGTGCTATTTGAAGGCAGACATGCACCACAATCAGTATTGGCTGTGAGAGGATACAGGGGCCCTCCATGCTTGGTGCCATCTCTTCACGCTCACTTCTGCCATCTACACATTGGGCTCTGATTGCCCACAGATGCAGCATCCACCTTACTCAGCACTACCTGGAGACAGGCATGAGTTACACCCAGTGCTGCCTACCTGAAGGCACAGGTGACCACTACACTGGTGACAACTATCAGGACTGGGATCTGCCACACTTGTACTAGCTCCCTATAGAAGAGACCACCCAACACCAGTGACATCCAAGGATGCACACTCCACTTACTCAATGATGGCTAAGGATAGATGGGGCCTGAGGACACACAGGGTGTGACTGAGGATACCACAGAGTTGTGTGACCGTCTGAGGACACAGTGACCACCTCACCCAAGGATGACAGAAGACACAGGCATCCATCGTACTTGATACTGACCAAGGACATGGATGGCCACCTGTGTCAGTTAAGCTTGATTGTGTCCACCTGACTGGGGGTGGGTGGGGCACATTTCTCCGTGTGTCTGAGTGGCCTGTGAAGTGTGGCCTGGTACCCCGGAGGGGGCCCATGCCTTCCCCTCTGGCACTGCCCTGCTCTGCTCCCAGCCACCATCAACTAAGCAGCTTGCCTCTGCCACCCCTTTCTGCCACACTGTTCCTGCCTTGGGGTGAGCTGACCACAGACTGAATCCCCCAAAATCCTGGGCCAGTTAAAACTCCCTGTTTTAAGTTGTGGGTGTCAGGTTCAGCCCAGGAAAGCTGACCATAATGGTGCCACACATGGTATAAGTGTTCGAGGACACGGATGCCCGCCATACCCAGTGCTGACTGAGGACACAAGCACTCTGTTCACCACATGTGGTGCTGGCTGTCAGAGGCAGCTGGCGGTACCACTTCCTGAGGGAGGTTGTGACTCCCTGCAGGATTCCGCTTCCCTGCAAGGGAATGTCTGGGAGGTAGGTGGCAACCAGTGCAGGTGCCAGGGAGATAGGACAGGGTCTCCAGGCAGGTGCCAGAGTCCCACTGTCTAGGAGCAGAAGCAGAGCAGGCCCCAGTTTGCCAAGCCCTGAGCTAATGGAAGGTGCATGGCCCAAGGGGTGTTGTCTGGGATCTTAGGGTCCTGTCCACAGTCAGGCAGGTTGCACATCTACAAGAGAGAGACTCCAAGCATCGGTGCGTTCTTGGCTTGTTCCACGGGGAACATGTTTGTCTCTCTGAATAAAGCAGGGCAAAGGGAGTGGGCCACCATGTTGGGGCTCCTGCTCCAGGCAACAGCATGCTGCTCTGTGCCCACGCAGCAGCCCTCCTACTGTGAGACTCCTCTCAGGACCACGGCTGCCAGTGGACTGTGGCTGCAGAGTGGGTCACAGGCCAATGTCACAGTCCTTGCCCCATGATAACCTTGGCAGAGCTCACTTTCCTCACCAGCCTCCCTGCTTCTCTCAGGCAGCCAGCTAGGAGATCAGACACATCCCTGACTTGGATGCAGGAGCCACCTGCTCCACGGCCACCCCCTTCATGTCATCAGGCATCTCTCCATCTGCACGCCACACATTCAGCTCCCCAAAGATGCCCGTCTCAATCATTTCCTCCTGCCAGGGAATGGGACAGTTGCCAGAGGCAAATTCCTGGAAGAATTCCGTGTCCACTTTGTCAAAGACCACGCCCTTGACGGTGGAAAAGGCCCCCACGTCCTGGATATTCTTGGCGTAGACAGTCCTGGAGTCCGGGATGAAGGGGGGGATGAGCATCCCTGTGAAGAGACAGGAGACACGGACTGAATGCTCATGTCAGCCAGGCCTCCACCACAGAAAGCAGAGGGGGTTGTCCTGGGGGCCAGCAGAGAAGGCCAGTATCCAACACAGCACCAGCCCTCGATGCTGAGGGTTCAGTGGACAGAGCACCCTCAAAGGACAGCCAGGAAGCTTGTCCTAAGCCAACCTCGGCTTCTCCAGATCGTACTCAGGCCTCTTCTTGAGCACAGAGCTTCTGCCGTGGACCCCTGTGTAGACCTCAGCCCCTCATGTGGCCCCTGTGGACATCATATTACAGCGCAGCCCCCAAGGACAAGCCTTCTCTAGCCAGCCTCACATCCTGATGCGTCAGAGCCACCAGACATAGAACATTGTTCTCTACCACTTCAGTCATGCACTGTCACAGCCCTGGTTCTGCCCCTCTTCCCCACACACTGGCCTTCCCAGCAGAACTTGGAGCTGCAAGGCCTGCATGACCCTACCTGGCTACATGTGGTCCTGGTCTCCCACGGCTGTGGGCTTTCCCTGCAGTCATGGCTTTTCCTGCGACCATAGCTTTTTCCATAGCCCTGGTTTTCCAGTGACCCTGGCTTTCCCAGTGGCTCTGGCTTTTCCTGTGACTGTGGCTTTTCTCATGTCCTTGGGCTTCACCAAGGAGCTCTCCCCTCTGCATGGCTCCACTATGACACCTGGACTCAAACCCCCACAGCTCAGCCTCCACCTGGGGTCAAGCCCATGTCACCCCAACCTTGGAATATAGTCCCTGGGCTCCTGACCCAACTCCTCCTTTGGCTTAGGGCCAGTCCTGATGGCTGTCACAGGCAGAGTCCACAGCCAGACCGCTGCCCAGGGTAACATCTCTTTTGGGCACCTTGCACTGTTCCCTGTGGTTGTCCACTCTGGCTACAAGGTAGCTGATCTCAATTTTCAGTGATCTCTACCTCTCCCTGCAGCAAGTCCCTGAGGGACACAGGACACATGAGCTCACATAAAGACACAGACAGGCATGTGGCACAAGGGCACACACAGGGACACAAGGGCACGTAGACACAGAGGTAAGCCCACATGTGGGTGGACACACATGCATATGCATACTCATAGACAGGGGTAGAGCCTGTGCTACAGCTTAAGGTGAGTGACCTCTCCCACCAGGCCACCCAACCCCTTGCCTTACTGAATTATACCCTCAGAGTTCAGAGTATGGGAGCCATGGTATACCCAGCTGGAGCCCAGAGTCAAAGTGATGCCTGTATGTGCCCTGTATGTCCCCTCCTAGCACTGGAGATAAACAGAGGGCTGGGACTGTACTGAGACAGGGGTGGCTGTGGCCCGCTGACAGTACCAGCCTCGAGCTGCCTCCAGCTGATGCCCCCGAAGAGGGCATGTGTGCGCAGCCCATCGCAGCTCCCATCGCAGAAGCCCAGGCGCCGCCCCGGGTCCTTCTCCAGCAACGCTTCACAGAAGTCCTTGCTGGCCTGGCTGAAATTGTCAGGGTACTTGACAGGCTCTGAGAGGATCCGCTGCTTTAGCTCCTTGTTCTCCACCTGCAGGAGGACACAAGGCAGCAGGCTCAAGGCTGGGCATTTGCCCCGGCCAATGCAGGTGGCCACGAATAGTCCCAGTCTGCCCCTTGCCACTGCTCAGCGCCGGCACACCGGTCCACTAACAGTGATGCCAGGAGTCAGAGTCGGGGTGTATAGCATCTTAGGGAACTCTGGCTGACTTCATCAGCATAGGTGTGTAATGACTCCAAAAGAGAGAAACACAAAAGCACCACAGGCCACGGTCGTGCTAGGATCTCACTTCCAACTCACAGGACAGGAGCTGTAGCGTGGGGCTCGTTTGATTTCTGGCCACTCCCTTGAGGTGGTGTCCACCCCACCAAGGTCCTCCTAAGAGTGCAAGTGGACAGTCTGGCGGTGACTGGTGGTCCCCAGGGCCCTCCATTCCACAATGGCTAAGGAGGTGGAACAACCACATTCTATGTCCCTAGACCTGACTACCAGGCTAGAAATTAGGCTTGGCTCAAGTATCCTGGGAAGCCAGGACAGGGCCAGCAAGAAAAGGCCACCCAGTGAGGCCAGCTCCCACATGACCTCAGGTGGGGGCATGGGTAAGGCAGGGCTATGCATGGTGCTGCATGATGGGCGCCATGCCCCAGGCCCCAGGCCCTCTGGGCTCAGAAATGGAGGGCACCTGTCTTGGGGTGATTACTGATGCCTGCCCCCTCTGGGACAAAAGGACACTATGAAATCCTGCAGCAGCCCTGTAGGCCTCAAGATCTGGCAGGCCCAAACATGTTTCCAGGGCCCATGAGATAACCCCAAGAAGTACAGGAGCCTGTGTCCTACGCCGGGTCTGCCTGGGGAACAGATCCTCCAGGGCCACAGCACACACCACACAGCACCTACCTTCTCCCCACGAGCACGGAAGGGCCCTCTGGCTGTGATCATCTCATACAGTGTGACCCCTAGGGCAAAGTAGTCCACAGAGAAGTCGTATTCTTCACCCCGAAGGAGCTCGGGGGCCATGAAGCCTGCCAGACAGAAGCACCCCATCCTAAACACAGAGTAGATGAGAGCGGTTCTGGCCTGAGAGCATTATTGGTACCCAGGGATAGAAAGTCCCATAAGGTCATTCACAATATTGGGCCGTACCCCAGCCTCCATGTACCAGATGCCAGCAGCCTTTCCCCAGACTGTCTCCCAGCATGCACCTGAGTGGGGGAGCTGCCCTGGTTAGGAATCCTGGTGCTGCCCAGGTGGTGTGATGTCACCTTTCCCTTCTGTGGCATCTCAAACTTAGGGACAGTGCAAACCACACCTGGATCACACAAAGTAGAGCGTGACTCTCAGGGTGTGACAGAAAGGAAAACAGCCCTACCACGGCTTCCTGACCCACTCTCCAGCAAGGCCAGGGAAGCTCAGGTCTGAGCATGGGCAGTCCCCAGCATAGGCACATCCCAGGACCCCTGTGGCCTCCTTGCTGTGTACCCAGCAGGTCAGGTCTCATTTAAGCCATGTTCACAAGGATGTAGCATGGGAGACAGTGGCACTGAAATGGTGTCACTTGCTCAGATGATGAGAGGTAGAAAGATCTGAATAGGCACAGTGGCCCCTGGCTGGGCAAACCCATCTCTAGCCCAACTGCCTGTATCATGGTCCTCGGCTCAATGTGACCCACGCAGAAAGTGGACTAGACAGTGCCCAGCCTGCCTCTGCCACAGGAGTAGCCCTGCCCGCTGGTCTTCACTCCCTTGGCTGGATGTCCTTGCTGACATCCAGAGGCCCTGGACAGCTCATGTGGGGCTTGGCTTGGGCTCCGCTGATGCCCCTCCATTGGCCAGGCAGCACCACACACACCTCTCCCTCTCAGACATCACTGGCCAACAGAAGCTCCAAGGGTACGACGGCCACGCTGGGCTCTGAGCCGGGGCGCAGCTCCAGCCTGCTGCCGCTCACTTCCCCAGTTCACACACAGTCTTCCATTTGCTTGACTTCCCAGTGCTGAGCTCGTCTGTCACGTCGTGAAGATCCTACAAGCCTGGCCTTTTCTGACAATGTGGTGCCAACATCATCCTGGCAAGAGTCCCTGCCACCTTCTCCCTGCTCTGATCAGGTCTGGGAGGAGCCACAGAGCCTCTTGGTCCTGGCCCCAGGCGACTGCCTCCTTGGTGGCTCCTTCATTTTGGCTAAGTGACTTCTTCAGGAAGATGCATGGGGGAACATTCCAGTCCCAAATGCCCCCATTTTTCCTTGATGTTGAACATGCTTTGGCTGGCTAGGGGCCCTGCCTCCTCTCTGCATTCCTACACAGTTCCCACCATCTTCTCCAGGGTGACTTCAGGAAGTACCAGCCCCAGCGACCTAATTTGGTGTCCCTCCTGGTAGCCTGGGTGTCTTTCTGGTGCTGGAATCTCACCGGCACACTGGGAATCTGCTGGCACCCACATGCCACGTGTTTCCAGCTAGAAGCTGGGGTAATCCACTGGGGCTTTTCCCAGGGTTTTGGTGACACCTCCGCCTGTGCTGGCTCCGATGTCAGCCCGTCAGGGTGGGCCTTGGTCTTCTCGTGCTTCTCTCATGCTGCACCTCTTTCTGTACTCTGATCTGCTTTCAGAGAAGACTCAGTTGACCCTTCACGTCTGCTTAGGTGTTCCGCTTCTCTCCGCCTCCACCCCTGCATGAGGCTCCTCTTCTCTCCCCAGTGGTGCCAGTCATGGGCAGGACCCCGCACACAGCTTCCCTCCTCCAGCCTCTAGGCAGCAGCTGGACAACACCCCTTCAGGTGCCCCAGGCCCCTTTTCCTCCTCCCCTCTGATCTGAATCCCCACTGCCTCCCCAGCTGTACTCCAGAGGCCACGCACACAGAGGCACCATGTGTCTGTCATGGTCCCAGGCCCTACAGAATGCTGGCAAACAAGTGGCACTGGCTTCTCCCACCTGCTCCACTGTGGCACCCAGGAGCCCAGAGCCACATGTCCTCCCCAGGGAAACCTCACTGATTTCATGTGAGGACAGGCAGGTGGCTTGCCTGAGCAGGATGCAGATTTGGGTAAGAGCTTGGCTCATGCTCCCCATCTGTCTCATGTCCCCCAGTCACCACCCTCAGGGGACAGGGACCTCAGCTGTCAGACAGAGAGGCCCAGCATTAGTATGTGGGGCCAACCCTGCCACACCCCTAGGCCAGCGGCTGCCAAGCCCAGGGCATCTGAGGCACCAGTGGGCTCTGTGGCCAGCAGTGGAGTGGCTCTGTGGACTGTCAGTTCCTGCTGATCTGAATGCTCCAGAGCCTGTCAGTGCTGCAGCCACGGCCCACAGGATGCAGAACCTGTCTCCCCAGAGACCCAGCAGGAACTGAACCTCACAGGCCCTGGGGCCAAGTACTCCTTCCACCTGTCAGGGTTAAACTGTCATCCCCACTGCGGCTGAGACTGAGAAGGGAAGGCTCATGACTTCCAGATCAAAACAGAGGTCTTGAGGCCACAGAGTCTCGGCAGACACTGCCTGGGGGCAGGGACCATCACGTCCCGGGCATGTAGCGGGCCTTAGGATGAGTCCTCCTGCAGGCTGGAGCCCACACGGGATGCGTGAGGCACAGGGTGCCATCCCTGCCTTCCACCACACAGCCTGCTTGGCTGACCCTGAGTACTGTGGAGCGGCAGCCACGAAGCCACTGCGCAGGAGCCTCCACGTGGCAGTGCCCCGCCAGCAGACCCATCTGGAGGGCTCTGCTCCTGCAGGGCACCCCACCTCCGTGTCTCTGGAGACCTGCCCAGGATGTCCTAGTTACTGGGGCACAGTCAGCAATTGTGCGCTGCCTGAAAAGGGCCAGAGCACAAGACAGTTGCAACAGTGCCCTTGGTGGCCAAACTCCAGACAGGTTTCTAGCCTCAGCTGTGTGAGGATCACGGGGATCCTAAGCATGTCCTCTCCCAGTCTCTCCTAGGGGATGCAGGGTGTTCCAGGTCTGAGGCCTCCAAAATGTTCTCAGTACCCCACAGTGGCAGCATCCTCCAGGGGTGCCTCAGTCCCTGTGACTGAGCCCCAGGAGGCTAGCAGGAACAGTCCTCCTCCAAGGAGGAGGAGGAGGAGGAGGAGACGGCCCTTCCCCAAGTCAGGCCACGCAGCCACCTATGCACTAGCCCTGTCGCTGCCCAAGCCCAGCCTCCAGGGCAGCAACTCTGTGCAGAACCAAGGGCACCAGGCACAGCGACTACATTGGATCTCTCAGCACACTCACATAGCACATATAGAACAGAGGCTCAGAGAGGCCAAGGGAGCTATCTGAAGTCACACACACACCCAGCTCCTGCACTCTGTGCTGCCTGCCTAGAGAGGGTGAGAAGGGATGAGGAGATGGGGAGCAGGACACACAAGGCATGTGCAGCCATAGCCACATGCAAACACATGCATGCACTCAACAGACACTGGCCTATAGATGCAGTACAAAGTGCCCACACCAACACACAGAGATGCATGCAGCCACGTGTACAGATACAAAGAGGCTCATGCCCACGTTCCTCATACATGGGTGCATGTGTGCATGCACAGAGAAGTGTATGCACAGAGACAGCTGCTCATACTCACATGCCCACATGAGGCACTCTTGCACAGACACAGATGTGGGGTTCTGAACACATGCATAGATTCATGCTGAGCACAATGGCTGCACAGAGTCTACTGAAGTTGCTCTGTGGCTCAGCTCCCACCCCACATTCCTGGACCCCCTCCATCTGCCCATGCCCAGGGCACCATAGGATCTGTCCACTGCTGCCTGCCTGGTCCCAGAGCAATTGTGACACAGAGCCCTGGAACTTGCAAGGCAGGGAGGGCAGCCACAGAGAGCAGCCCTATCAGGACCGAGGAAGAAGCCAGAGAGGAGGCACTCTAACTGTTCACTGGGGAAGGAAGAACCACACTGCACCCTGTTGGCCGGGTCCCCAACTCACCTGGGGTCCCAGCGTAGCCCTTGGTCTTGCTCTGCCCTTCCTGCAACTCCACAGCCAGCCCAAGGTCAGAGATCCGCACATTGCCTGAGCCAACACAGTGGGGTTAAAAACCAATGCACCCGGTACACATGGCATGTGCACTACACACACACACACACACACACACACACACACACACCCCACAGGCATAACACATACCACAGCATAGCCATGACACATACATACACAACACCGGCACTGCACACACACCACACAGCATGCCCACACCACACACAGACACAACATAGACCATCCATACACTCTATACATGCTCCCCACCCAGACCTATGCATGACCCTGGTGTCCACATTGTCCCAGGGGGAGAAGAAGAGTGCTAACAGTGGGGGCTTGGGTTCCAGGGTGCTCTGCAGAGTTAGGGTTGGGGTCAGAGCCAAGGCAGGGTCAGGGTAGAAGTCAGGGTAGGAGTCTGGATTTGAGTCAGGGTTGGGGTCATGGTTGGGATTAGGGTCAGGGCCGAGGTCAGGGTCAGGACTGAGGTCAGAGCCAGGGTTGGGTTTGGCGTTGAAGTCAGGGTTGGGGAGAGGGCCAGCCCAGTGCAAGCCTCACCATCGTTGTCCAGCAGCACGTTCTCTGGCTTGAGGTCGCGATAGACAATGCGCCTCTGGTGCAAGTGCTCCAGGCCGCTGATGATCTGGGCCGTATAGAAAATAGCGCGTGGCTCTGGGAAGCCAGGGTTCTCCTCATCCATGTTGTAGATGTGGTACCTAGGGGACCGTGGGACCCTGAGCAAGGGCTCCAAAGCACCCTAAAGCCCCACGGTGGCAGCTTCCTGGCCAAGCTGCTGAGAGGAGACCAGAGCCCTGTGCAGGCTGGGAGGCGCAGCCCTGTCCCTCGGAAGGGAACAATGCGGCCTGGACGAGTGGCCTTAAGCTTCCTTTACTACACCAACCCCTCCAGGTTGCACCCCAGGAAATGGGTGCCTGAGCTGAGGGACAAGGGTCAGGCTGGGTGCCTGTTGGGGTGGGCAAGAGAGGCGGAGAAAGCCACAATCACGCCAGGTGCCGCTCTGGACCTCATGTCCTCAAGAACAGTCAGCTGGGTTTCTTCAGAGGCCCTGGGGCGTGGAACCTTGGAGCACAGCTGCCATGGCGGGGCAGTCAGGCACCAGGCCCAGAAAGTCACCCTCACAAGAGCCTCAGAGCACAGGTGTTTTTCAACTCACCTATTGCATTTTTAAACTTTTTTAGCATGTACCTGCAGCACAACCTGACTACTCTCATCGTGGGGAGCTGGTGCATGCATGGAATGTCTCAGTTCTTCTTACTTCCTGTTTTATTTTTTATTCCCATTTTACAGATGAGGAAATTGAGGCACAGAGCAGTTAGGTTGCCCAGCTGGCCTGTGGTCTTTCCCCTCTGAGAGCTTGTGATGTGATAGGTCAGCCCAGTTCTGGGAGATGGTGGCTGAAGCTGAGGCCGTACCACATCCCTGTCACTCTGTGTCCCTGGGAGGTTAGTCACAAGTGACAATCACTGAGGCCAGGGCACCCACCAGATGGGCAGATGATGTGTCCCCTGAGGCCAGGCCTCAGTCCTACCTGAGGTCACCTC
This sequence comes from Octomys mimax, assembly GCA_002564305.1. Classification (NCBI taxonomy): domain Eukaryota; kingdom Metazoa; phylum Chordata; class Mammalia; order Rodentia; family Octodontidae; genus Octomys; species Octomys mimax. The sequence goes on from NDGM011009803.1 coordinate 12,283, forward strand.
CATTCATGATGGTCATGACCAGGCAGAGGTCCACCTTGGTCTCAAATGCATAGGCCAATGAGACGATGAAGCGGCTGTGTACCTTGGCCAGTATCTTCTTCTCTACCATGGCGCCCTGTGAGCAGGAAGGTGAGTGACTTCAGGGCAGACAGAGCCACTACCTCGCTATTCCCCCAGTGGTCCCTCCCAGAGAGCAGTGCAGTGCCCGGGATAGAGAGTGGGGTCAGCATCCCCTGGAGCCCTCCTCACTGGCAACCACCATGCCAGGCCCTCCCGTTCACCCACAGCCCTGCTCTCTGCCCTAGGGCTCTCAGGTCGAGCCAAGCAGGCCTTGCTGGCCTTAGGTCCTGGAAAGACTCTGTCACTGGCTTAAAGTTGTGGACACAGGTAGCAGCCTAATGTGTGGATTATGCCTCAATAAAGCTTTCCTTTAAAGGCTGTCATTAGCCAGGTGTGGTGGTATACACCTGTAATCTCAGCACTCAGGAGGCTAAGGCAGGAGGAGAGCAAGTTCAAGGCCAATCTGGGCAAACTAACAAGACCTTGTCGCGATAAATACCCTCCAATTTTAAAAACTGTCACTAGAACATCGTGGGGTGCGGTTCACTTCACTTTCTAAGCCCATGGTGCGGGCCCTCTTGGCCCCCATTTGACAGTCGCCACAAACACCTGACACTTGACCTGAGGGTCAGGAACATGTACTGGCTGCACCCCCCAAGCCTGGCCTGCCCTTGCACTGGCTGCTGTGTGAGGTGTCTAAGTCCCTCAGAGGCTAAGCAGCTTTCCCTGGCCCAGCCCCCACCTGACACCTGACCCCAGATGAAGCCTGTACACTCTCCTTGCTCCCCACCCTGGGAAACCTGTGTGCAGGAAACACCATCCTGTGCCCCAGAATCACGGGACCTTGCCTCCCGGAAGCTTCACAACCATCCACCTCTGCCTCCTGCACCCTTGGGTTCTGTGGGCTGGGCCTGGGCCCCCAGAGCCAGGACTCTTCGCAAGCTGCTCCTGTGCATGGTCACTGATGGGCAAGGACTTGCTAGGGCCCACACCACCCAGGAGGCCTGCACAGAGGCCCCAAGCACTGGGCCCAGCATGCTGCTGGCCCCTCACCTGATACCCCTTCCTCTTCTTCAGGCGCTTCTTGTTGAGCTTCTTGCAGGCATACATCTTGCCAGTGGCCTTCATCTGGCAGGCCGACACCTCCCCAAAACCACCCTTGCCCAGCACCCTAAAGTCCAGGAACCAGTCCTCGCCAATGGGCTGTGCCTCAAGCCACTTCCACTGAAGGAACCTCAGGAAATGAAGGCTGCCCAGGAACTCCCGGAAAGGCTCCTGGCCCAGGTGCGCCAGCGTGGCCTGCTGCAATGGCTGGAAGAGTCCGTCCTGGCTGCCCACTGGGCCTTCCTTCACCCGTGCCACAGTGCCCTCATCTAGGAAGCCACAGAAGAGCTCAGCCTGGGGGTCCAAGTACTCGGCCAGGAGGGCCTGTGCCTTCTGTGGCCGCAGGTCATCATCTGCTGTGTCATAGTCCTCGACATCTCTCCAGAGCCCCAAGGCCGGTGCATGTCTCTTGTCTGTGCCCAGGAACTGCTGGAAGAGCCGCTTCCCGATGGGCTGCTCCAAGCACACGCTGTCGAACTCCAGGCTGAGGCTCTCACGGAGACCCTCGCACTTGGACAGCGGGGGCAGCCGGAGCTTGGCCAGGTACTTCTTGTCCCGGGAGGATGGGACACTGCTCCCGTCAAAGCTGCCTCGGGCAGCAATGAAGGCAGAGTTGGCCACCACGGTCTCCAAGGCTCCGAAGTCCATCCTGCTGCCGAGGCCCAGCCCACAGCACCCACTGCCAAAGCAGCCCTGACCTGATGCCCTTGGCCTGTGGCCTGTACCTTCCCTCCCCTGAGAAGGAAGATGTTCTAGCCCCGGCAAGGGTGCTGGGGACCCACTGGGAAGCCCTGGGAGCCCAGGGCTGACGCAGCATCAGACTAAATCCCAGCCCCGGGGTCATGGAGGACGCCTTAGGAGTGACCAGCCAGTGCTCAAAAAAGACAATCCCCTAAGCCACTACAAATCGGATTAGACAGCGTCCAGTGCCCCTCCTGCTGAGGGGACACCTCTGCTTCCCACGGGAAGGACGAGGCCAGGCCTGGCCCTGTGCAGGGCCTGGTGGGAGGAGAGTAAGTCCCAGGAAAAACTTTCCTGTGTAAGGGTGGTGATCTGTTTTCTCCTGCTAGATTTTGATAGGACCCAAACCTCTTGACAGTAAGGGTCCAGGGGAAACCCCACACTGCAGAGCACTGGCGTCTGTGTCCTAGGCTGTGGGACCAAGCCAGCATCCCCAAGCTGCGTCTTCTCCTCAAACCAAGACTGAAGATATGGCCAGTGTCACAGGGACCAGCGCCCAGAGACACACAGATGTCACTCAGGTCCAGGCTGCAGAGAAACAGCAGATCTGATGAAGAGTGGAAAGGTGGGGCACACAAAGGATACACCTGACACACACCTGGGGCACACAAGGGCATACTAGGGCACACCTGAGATTCAACCAAGGTGCTCCCAGGCACACCTGAGACTCAAATAAGGTTCACCTGGGACACACCTACAACACACCTGGGGCACACCCATGACACACTTGAGTATCACTAAGACACCTGGGGTACACTTGAGATTCAGATGGGGCACACCCAGCACAGTTCTGGCACATAGAGGGGCCATACCCAAGACAGCTGGGGCATACCTAGGACAAACCTGGGCACCACTGAGATGCGGGCATGACACAGGTGGACACCTGAGACATACCTGGGGATAATGGCCTGCAGGGGAGTCTGTTTGGGAAGAACTACAGGACACAAGCACAGCTGCTTCCGGCTCCCACAGGGGGAGGAAACACAGGGGTGCAGGGGAAAGTGAGCCAGGCCCCTCCTTGTCCGGGAGGGCAGAGGCACCCTACGGTAGGGATGCCAAGTGGAGCAGGGAGGGGCTGCATACTCACAGGCTCCTGGCAGGGTCCACGCAGGCGCCAGTGAGTAAATATTTGAGGTGACCAGCAGCTCTCTGTCCCAGGAGACCTGCATTCCTCCACCCTGCTGCTCAATAGCAGGTGACCTTGCAAGGCCATGGCGCCCTATCTGGCCCCCTTATGGTGGAGGGAACAGTGGCTCACTCCCCGCTGGGCACCTCGTTGCACCAGGCTTTCTGTGCGTCCTGTGCCCTGGGACCTTGCTGAAACTCAGGTCCCACCAGAAGTGGGAGGAACTGGGGGCACTGAGGGAACTGGCAGCCAGGGCCAAGGGGCACTTGGAGAGATGTCAGGGCTTCAATGTGCTCAATCACAGGCCAAATGAGTCTCTACTCAGGACTCAGAGTTGAGACCCCAAGCATACAAGCCTCTAGACCCTAAATGAAATGTCTATTTTGGGGGCCAGGGAGATAGCTCAGTAGAATAAGCGCTTGCCTGGCAAGCACAAGGGCCTGAGT
>NDGM011009809.1:0-17563 GCA_002564305.1 Octomys mimax
AAGCGCTTCCCTGGCAAGCGCAAGGGCCTGAGTTCAATCCCTGGTTCTGAAAAAAATAAAAAATAAATAAATAAATAATACCACATCTTTGTTATTCATTCCTCAGTGATTGGCATTTGGGTTGTTTCTCAGATTTAGCTATGACAAATTGCCTCTTATGAACATGCATTATATGCCATGACCAAGTAGGATTCATCCCAGGAATGCAAGGATGGTTCAGTATACATAAATCAATAAGGGTAACACACCATCTCAATAGAGCAAATGAAAAAACCACATGATCATCTCAATAGATGCAGAAAAATATCTGGACAAGTTCCATCACTTATTCATAATAAAAAATTCAGAAATTCAGAATAAATGACCTTTACCATGATAAAAACATGTTTGACAAAACAGCAGTCAACAGCATACTAAATGGACAAAAACTGAAAGAATTCACTTTAAAGCCAGTAACAAGACAAGGATGTCCACAGTCTCCAGTCCTCTTCAATATAGTTCTGGAAACATTAGCCAGAGCCATTAGATAAGAGAGAGAAATAAAAGGAAGAAGGATTGGAAAGGAAGACGTGAAATGATAATTAATTGTAGAGAACATGACACCCTACGTAGACAACTCCACCAGCTCCACTCAGCACAGTTTCAGATGAGAGGTTCTGACCTTTACTGGGTGTTTGCCAGATTTTTTGTCTCCTCCGTGCTCCAATTCCTGATCACTGGATCAGTATCAGAGTTTGTTCTCTGTGTCCCCAAATCCCAGATATGGAATTGACAGGGACTGGGGCTTTCAACACTAAGCGTGTTCTAAGTACCATTTTGTCTCCTCTTTACATCTTTAAGGACAGTTGCTTCTTCACTTTCTCATGTCCTTGGTGTTTAGGTTCTGACTAAATAAATCAAAGACAACTGAAAGAGGAAAAATGATTGGAGTGCTTGTATGTGTAACAGTGATGAAACATTACTTAACTGTATTTGATGTTTCTGATTTAAATCCTATTTTTCCTCACCCAAAAGCTCATACATATTGTATTGATATTCTAGGAAATACATTTTCTGGTCCTGATTAACATGTCTTTCCATTCTTCATACATATTTTGCATACATCTACATGCATAATTCCCAGGTCTTGGTTTCATTTGGGTGGGCCCAATCAGAGATCCTGAGCCCAGGGAAGGGCTCACACTTCCATGTCCTAACTCCTGATCCAGCACTCACGAGCTCCTGGCCCTGGGTCCCACGGGGCTGATCTGCACACAGGGTGTCCCATGTACCATAACATGCAGATGCATTCTGTGAATTTCAAGTTTGTATGCACTTGGAACAAAGCATAAATGCCAGCATAGAACACGTGCACAAATGCCGTCACTGTCATCCTGTTAATAAACTATCACTGGCTGTATTTTTCTATCTCCTTTTGGAAAATTATACATCATCCTCTGGTTGCATTCCCAAGTTATCTTTCAATTGCCAAATCGGAGGAGGCTGTGAGAGCTGGAAGGAACCTCGTTCAATCTTATTTTCCAAGTACAAAAATCTGCTGCTTTGGGGAAGAACTTCCCTCGCTACATCCCAAAGCAGAGGAGCAACTGTTGCTGATAATCTGCTCATGGTCCTCCTCATGGACCTTGAGCTTGCTTAGTTTCAGCGGGGAAGGAAAAGCTTATCTTCACTTGATGTTTATCCTCCTCTGGATGATCCTAAACCAGTGCATCGTTATGCTGAAATGCTCATTCTCTTCATAAGACCAAGTCAACTTTCCAGAGAAGCCAGCAAAACGTTCCCTTCCCTGCAGGCTTCTCCAGGGGGTCTCACGTACCTGCACTTAGCATTGGTGCTCACTCCTCGGTTATCCCTTAGGCCTGTTTCTCTAGATTTACAGGGTGCCTTGCAAGTAGGTAACAAGTTAAGTGCAAGACCACAGAGCTTGGAATTCTTTTCCTTATAATTATTCCTTCCTCTGCTTGGCTGATGTCTGAAACTCTACTCAGTAAACCACCTTTTAACCTGAACCTTTGTTAATTGCATGCAAATGCTTCCTAAGAAGCCGAAGCCATGAGTTGTACCTAAAGGAATGAGGGAATGCAAGGTGAAGGAGGCAACACAGGATGACTTTGGGGTGTCCAAGATCACCTCATGCTCCTCCATTCACAGTGGGCGGCTCCCATCCTCCAGGGAGCAAGTTAAGTTCTGATCCATGAAGCTCTTCAAGAGAATGCTACTGTGGACAATGGCAGCCCGCAGCTTCCAGAAGCAGGAAGTGCAGGTCCCCAGTGGTGACCACACTTGCCTCTGTGGTAGCGGCCACAAGGTGGGACTTTCTGCAGGTGGTTGGTGCTCGGAGTGCCCCATTCCAGCTACACAGCCTCCATATTCCCTCTTATCTCTGACTGAACTTGTAAACAACCTCTTCGGATCTCAATTTCTGAATCAGTTTTTAAACCTCTTTCTGACTCTGTGTATATATTCAGTACACGCTAAATACACAGTTAAATATTCTTAAAATTTGACTGCTACTGGCACATGCTGTTTGTTCTTCTACACTTTTGATAGCAATGGCTTCAATTAATCCTCAAAGGCAAGGCATCTGCATGCTCTGTGTGAAGACCTACCCAAAGTGCAGGGCACTAACGGGGCTAGCGCTCTTTGCTTCCTTCCACGTAGTAACACTTGTAAAAGCTGAACATATTTACCAGTTAGAAATGATAGGTGTGCTAGAAGTTGTTTTAAAACTGGTGAATACCTGTAATAAATTTATTAACTATAAAAAGAATGTTGGGGTTTTCAGAACGAATTTCATTTTAGACATGTCAAATTTTATGATAGTGAAAAATAAAATAAAAATATCCAGGAAGAACTGTTCCTAGAGGAAGGCTGCGAGACAGGCAATCGGTGTGAGCTGCCCTCCAGACTTGAGATCCTTTACTAGTGGGGCTATTATCTTACAAGACTCAGTATGAATTGCAAAGCTATAGCAAGATTTTAGTTTTAAAACTAAAGGGATTTGTGGACATTACCTATGTGGAATTAGCCATAAAGTATCCATTGATTCACAGCCCAGGAGTTGGCATGTTGGTGCCGCTTCTGAAATGACAGCAGATTTGTACTGTTTGAACAAGGAAGGCGCAAGTCATGGATTGGGATGTAGACAAACGATACAGATGCCGACATGATGACGGAGGCACAATGGGGGACAATGTGTCAACAAGGACAAAACAGCACAGCACAATTACATTCCACAGGGACATGAAAGGGGGAGCCCGGGAGGGAGGTTAATTGGGAGTTGCTTCCCCAGGGCACTGGTCTGAGAAGGTCTGAGGAAGTGATGGGTCTGAACTCAGGGAGGAGCTGAGGGGGTCCCAGAGGAAAGGATGGCCCCCCTACCTGGAACAGTGAGGGGCGTTCTGCCTGAGGTCAGGGATGGTGGGCAAGCCCTGCCCTCTGGGCGCATCTAAATAGGCTCTGCACAAAGTGCGGCTGTGGGGTGGGAATCTTAAAGAAACCTGAGGGCTGACGCTGTAAAGAGACGGGGCTCTTAAGCATGGTTTCATGTCCTCACTTAGTTTTCTAACTCTGCCTGTTAATGAATCCCCAGTGTGTAGACCGGGCCTGGGAGACTGTGGACATTTGTGTCTGTCTCACTATTGGCAGTTAAGCTCCCTTCTTTGTTTAACCAGAGAAATAGAGTGGATGGTGCCTGATGGATATTTGTTCTTGGCTAAAATACTGCATAATGCTTTGAATATTATCCTCCCTAGCAAATGGTAACAGTTGCTAATGTCATTCAAAAATAGTTGAGCAAAATATGTTTGTGAAACATACAGCTTTTACTGTCAAATCATTTTCCCCAGCAAAAGGAAAATACAGTGAAACTCTGTTATTTATTGAACAGAAAGGCTTTAAAGTTGTCAAGGACTTTATCAGGCTGATTCCTTCCGTAAGTAATCCAGTGTCCTCTGTCCTAATGTTGGTGCTGGTCTGGGATTCCTCTGGAGCCATCCGGGGACACATGGCAGCCCTCTCGGCCTGAGATAGGAGAACCGGAGCAAAGCTACTCTGGAGCAAGGCAATTATGAATTTCTTGAGGGGAAAAAGAGAGATAAGTTCAGGGAAGTCAGCAAACGTCGAACATGGGTAGGCCCAGGCAGCAAAAGGGTTAATCAGATTTTCATTTTAGATAGTTACCTTAGTAACAATCAGAGAGCCCAGGCTGTATCTTTTCCATTTGTGAGGAATGTTTAGATTTACAGAGTAGCTTAGCTTATTATATATCTGCCTTGATTGCTGGATAAGGCTTGTGATTAAAAACAGAATAAGATTCATTTTTATAACACTGTAAAGAAGAGCCAAACCTTGAAAATGATGTCACTGGTGGTCCACAGTTCTGGAAAATGACTGATGCCGGACCCCTGGGGTGAGAGCTCCTGGAGAGGCTGCAGCAGGGCAAGGTCGCCGTCTACTGCTCCAACTTTGACTGAAAATGAGCCCATAGCCCCTGTTTCTAGGAGCGGGCTGGAATCCAGCATCTAGCCCCCAGCTAATCATACTGTGAGAAATTGGAGATCCGCATCATTTTTATGCTAAATTGCAGTTGGCGCTCTGTGCTTATTTATACTGTGCATTAGTTGGTAGGTGTTCTATCAACCAGAAATTGAAACATATATCAAATTCCAAATGGACTTATTTTCAGAATGTCCCAAACATGGGCGAGTGACAACAAAATGTTGAAATCCTTAATTTATCTGCTGTCCAAATAACAGGAAAACAAAGTGAACACACTGACCTGCCCACAGCCTCGAATGCCACCTGGAGAGAGATTTCCTCGGGGCAGAGAAGAGCGCCGGGGCTGCTGCAGCCCAGTCTGCCTGCAGCGGCGGCTGCCAATTAGCTACCAGGGGCACGCAGGGGGGCCAGGACGCACTCGAGGACCAGAGTTCAGCCTCAGCAGAGAGCAGTTCCGAATCGTCAGGAACACAGAGCTGGGGGTAGAGTTCACCCAGGTCCACCTGGTGCCTTGGTAACCACGGAGCCCTCACAGCGTCTCCAGAGTCAGCGCAGCAGCCTTCAGCGGCGCGAGTTGATCCATTATTTACAGGCAGCTTCTGAGTTCCTTGTGCTCATTATGTTAACTTAAGGCTGCTCACTGTCTACCCCTGCCATTCCACGAGTATCAAATATTTAGCCAAGAGACCCACTGGAGACGTTCAGAATCAAGATGAACACACAGACAAAAGCCCAGAAGATTGAAGGACTTTCTGTTCAGATTTGGAAGAAGCAAGAGGAAGAGTCCTGAAAACAAAGAATAGTTTAATAATTATGTTTATAGAGGCATCTCAGTAGCATGGCAGCCCTTTGTTCCTTAATGTAATTTTAGTCAGAGTTTTCCCTTGAAAATGCAATGGAGTAATTTGGGAGATTAGACATCTGTTTCTCAAATAAAGTGACTGTTGTGTGGCATTGAAGAACCTCAGAAACTACAAGGATGAGGGAGAAAGATTTTGGAACGCAGGACCCAGAAGCAGACAGGAGAGGCAAAGATGAATCACCTCACAGTCTTAGCCATGACCAGACAAGGATGAGGACATTCTCTTCCTCCCTTTCTCTCTTTCCTCTAACAGATGAGCCTTACTCCTGGCCACAAAAATTTAAACATAATGCATTGCTAGATTAAGAGCTGGATGGCCCTATTGTAATCTAACCTTGGGACGCAACAGTTCATTGTTGGATGCAAGCCAGTGTTGTGCTCGGAGCAAGGCAGATATCAGTTCTTTTGAAAGAAAAAAAAAAGAACCAGTAGGTTCAAGGTTTTCTGGGAATCTATGACCTGCCATCTGAGAACTACCAAGTTAAGTAAACAGAAACCATTCTATTTACTATATTTCCAATGTGTGTTTTTGCTACAAAGGAATGATTTGCCATTATTCATTACAGAAGTACATTTGTTTTCATGTTTGTTGTGTTAGAATTAAAATGAAGGCATTGAATTAAAAATAAATGCTCATAAATATTCAAGACCTCAGGGGTCTATAGCCTCTGGTGTGACAATTGCTTGGTGAAGGTTAAAAATGTATTTTGAGCTCCAAATGGTAACTTTCCCAGTGAGCTTTTAGGGTTTATTTATAAGGAGCACTCCTAGTATTTAAGTATTTCACACTATTTTTCCCAGCTTGAGGAAGGATGTCTATAGCTCAGTCATTGAACTTTGTCAAGAGAATAACATCACCCCACGCAATACAGAAAAATAAACAAGATTGTTGACCAAAACAAGCTATAAATATTTGGCTTGTTTGTGTGGCCCGGTTTTTCAGATGTCTAATAATACAGCAAGACTTGGCTCTTGCTTGGACTCCGCGCACCTTCCCGTCTCCTTTGCTCTGTCTTCGTGGGGGTCACTGCATATGTAAATTGCCTTGTGGCTGTAGCATCTAGCACGTGAGCCAGGACATTGTCAGAAAGACAGACGTTCTCGAAAGACAGAATAAAGGAGATCACTTTTATTTTACTGGAGCAAAAATAGTGGAAGGTTAAAAAAAAAAAGGATCATTTTCCTGTCCTTAATTCATGGGGGAAAACTTGGATCAACTCCCATGGCTTTGACACAGTTGCCCTCTGTCCTTCTGTGGTCAGCCCAAAACTTCTTCTGTGGCATCTGAGTCCCTTTGCCCATTGGTTGTCTTCTCCCAGCTGCACAGCTAAGCCTTTGATTGTCTGGGGCAGATTTGATGTCCCTCGTTAACTCTTGTACCTTTTCCTCTCCACAATACAAAGTTTAAATCCTGGTCAACATCTTCAAAATGCCTGCTCTTTGGTAATCCTAACAGCGTTCACCATTGCCCTTGTCCGTCAGAGATCAGGACCTGACCTGTAGGCTTACTGCTTCAACTGAACCAGGATTCAGCTGGTTTCAGGAATCGGTCATACACGTTCTAAAACTGAATGTGCAGGCCAAATAGGTGATTTGATTTCAGGTTTTCAACTGGTGGCTCATGGTTTCAACACAGCCAAATGATGAGCAATGTTAAGATTATGCTGTATGCTAAGGGAGTAGAGGAGGGGAGAGATGGCAGAGGACAGGAAAGAGCGTGGAGGCAATGACTACAGCCAGGGTGAGTAATTCTTATGGCAGTAATAGCCAGATATGATGAATCAAAAGATGATGAGTTTTAATCAAGGATACAAAGACTTTTAGGTGAAGAAAATAAATAAGATATTAAAAAATAGATAAAAGAACAACTTTGAAAGAACAGAATGTTGAATGGTTCCATTGGGTTGGGATAAGAAAAATGAAAAAAAAAAAAAAAAAAAAAAGATGAAGAAAGTTCCAGGGTGCATTTTGTGGCCTTGCTGGAGAAGTGTAAACGGGCTCCGAAGCAGCCACAATCCTAGCTTCTGGGCTCATCAGCGGCCAGGTCGAGAGTGCCTTCCTTCTAAGACTGACAAGAGTCGGGAGGCCTTGGCCCAGGTCCACAGCAGCGTGGTATAAATAGTGCCATGGGAAAAGATTAGAATCCAGAATATCAAATCATTTTGCCCAAAAAATAGAAGTCAGAGTTCCATGAACTAGAAATAGGAGCTGCAGGATGTGACTGTCCTATAAGGTACAAGGAACGCTGGGATCACGCTCTTCAACGGGGTTCCAGCTTCATTTTGGCAGGCTGAAAGGAAACTCATTCACATCGCAAACAGACTTTCAGGTGAGAAGCTATGATTAGATTTTTGGAATCTGGTAGTTAGCAGAAAACAAAACAGTATCCTCACCTTCAGCATCTTCAGTGCAGCTCCCCCCATTTTATAAATACCACTATGTTTTACGAAGTAATGATGGAGAAATGCATCGTTTTATTAGACAAGTATCAGAAGTCCAACATATTACTGAGCTAGTATTTCTGTCTCCAAGCCTAGGTGTTCAGCGATAACCTTCCTGGGTGTTTTTGTCCCTACGTTTGGAAATACTGTATTGCATTTCTTTGATTTAACTTACTCATGCAGGATTTCCTAAGAGACTTTCAAAGCAATAATGACTCATGAGTTCTTTGCTGAAGTGTGCATATACCCTACGAAAGCTTAGTAAGCAACCTCTCCTTCCAATCTTGGTCATACTTAGTGTTCCATAACAGTATTCTGAAAATAGCTGAGAAATTCAGTGCTTTTTTCCCTTGTTTACTGATTTTAAGATCATCGTGCGTACACTAATGCATAACTGTAATTATGCATTCGCGACAGTGCTGGCGCGGGCTTTCCTCGGCGGCAGAAGCAGAGTGAGGCCACGGCCTGTGAGCGGCAGGCTGCCTCCCACCGCTCGGTTCCGGCGTCGGGCAGTTTGCTGAGGCTTCCTGGAAGGCGGACTCAGCTCCAGTCCGGAGTGGGCTCTTCCTGCTATCCCTGCCTTCACTCGCTGCCCTTTTTTCACCCCTCCCCAGTCTTTGCTTTTAAGACAGGAAAAACCACAAAATAATTTAGTTTTGCCGCATGTGTGTAGTCTATTCTCAGGAACAAAACGTGAGGGATTTTCAAACTTTGCTGCTCTATTTGCACCCCCGTTTAGCATTAAATGTACCAAATGAGGACACTTCAATCAGCTGGCCTTGTCGCCGACTTTAGAGTTCCCTGAAGTCCAGGGTAAGGCTACCAGACACTCTTCATATGTCCTTAGATGCTGTGATGTCCTCAGGCAGAGAGGACGCTGGTCTTTAGATTTCCCACACTGTCCTCCTACTGACACTGGGGCCCCTTCCCTCAGTGGCTCTGGTGGCAGTAACAAGGCTCACTTAGTAACAAAGCAAAGCTCTTTTGCTTTTTAGAAACTACAGCCTGGTCAATCAGGAAGAGCCTGCCATGGCCGTGTGCATGAGCATGAGCAAGCTTCTGCCTTGGCCAGCCTGGGCCCCAAGTCACCCGGAAGGCAAGGCAGCAGGCGCGCAGCTCCCTGTGTGAGCCAAGATACCGGGGCCCCTCCCTGGAGCTGTGGCTCATGTGTTCCTTGGCCAGAGTGGAGTTCAGCAGCGCCCACTTCCCCGTGAATCAGTGACATCGTGTGAGTCTCAAGGGAAGGTAACCGTGAAGCCTCCCGAGAACATGTGTATAGAAGCACGCGCTGTCACCAGGGCCACCATAATTGTTCCTGGGAAGTGCGGGGCCATTCTGTTATCTATATTGATAGACACAGTGATGTTTTAAATATCAAAGTATAAAATGAGAACATTAATTTGCTTTTAACATCAAGAAAAGAGAGTGATGCTTATCAAGGGCTGAGAGACAAGGCAGGCCTATTCTTTCTTTACCTTTTATTCTTGTTGCCTCTTCGCTGACCATGACCGCTGCACCCTCACACGGAGCTGCTGTGCTGACCCACACGCCTTTGCTCTTTGCCATCGCCTGCCCTCCCCCTCCTTCCCTCCACTTCTTGCCCCCACTGGCCTGTCTCCCTATGCCCCATTCTCTAGCTTTTATTTTGATCTTTCTTTATATTTTGGGTTTCTCGTGGAAGAGAAGCCAAGTAATGCGAAAGCCGTGTGTCTCATTGATTTTATTTAGCATGATGTTCTCCAGGTGCGTCTTTTTCCTACAAATGACTTGGTTTTTGTCAGCGTAGAACTCCCTCTGGTGCAGGTTCCATACTTTCTTCAAGCCTGTTGCTGGACGTTCTCCTGGAGCACGGGTGGGCTGCTAGTGACAGAAGCCGCCGTGGACGGGGTAGCGCCCGCATTCTGCACAGCGAGGATGCTGGCCCAGGGAAGTCACCAGCTTTGGCCAAAGTCATCAAATCACTTACTGACCAAGTTAGGACAAAACTAAGGTTAGAGGCTTCTCCTGTCATTTTCTAAACATGTGCAACCAACATGGCATAGGAACCGCCACCTTAGGTCAAAGCCTTTGTGCTCCTTGGGGATTTTGTTGATTTGGGCCTGTTTTGATTTTTGTTATAGTTGACAAATCAGACAAGCTAAAGGAAAACAAATACCCAGAACTAAGATGCTCAAACTTAAGATATTTTTCAAGCATACGATGCAAGAGAGATGCTCATATTTTTAGAGATTTTGTACTAGAAAGCAAGCTTCCAGAGTCCAGACTATGGAAGCAGCTTAAATAGAAACTCAGTGTCCCTAGTTTTTCCAGGCACCCTCCTCTGTCCTGTAAGTAAATGTTGACATCCCGGGGGTACTCACAAATGCTAGGTGGGAAACTCAGAGAACCTTCAACAAAGCTCATTATTTTGTAACCTGTAAATAGAGTTTTTCATCATTCAAGGTGTGATTTAATTCAACTGCCACCGCGTTGCCATTTAAATGCTGTGGTTGTCTCAGCAGTGTTGGAATTGTTTCCTTATTAGTCAAACAGACGAAAGGTAAAAAGTTTGGCTAAAGGAGTCTCCTACACATTCATATGTATGACACATTGATTATGCTGGTACAAATGCTAGGGAGAATAAATTAAACACAGGGTTTTCATAGAAATTTAATAACTTCTCAAACTTTATTTCCCTAGACAAGTACATGTAATAACTATAAATCAACAATTACTATTTTTCATGAATAAACCTATGTAACTGGTGAGTACCAGCTCACATAATCAACACTCCAGGGGGCACTGTGATAATAACAAAGGACCAATGTACAGAGCGGAGGGTGACTTCTCCAAGACCCACGCTGTGTCAAGTAGCCAAGGCTGAACTTCCCCAAAGTCTTCGGCTGCAGAGCCCACACTTTTTGCCACAGGATTACTCACATCTAAACCCAGGAAAGTGTCAACCCCATGGCTGCACCCTTCCTTGAGTGAGTGTCCTGGAAACAGTGCGGTGGGTGCTCAGCAAGGAGTGTCTGACGTACGCCTGAAGGCTGGTTTCAGCTCACTGAAGCATGACAGCCGTCTCCCTGCGCACCGCATCTCCTGCCCCTGCGCTGCATTCACCCAGGCTTTTTCTTGGTGCTCCCTGTGGACTTCCCAGTGAGGGCCTGGGTTTCTGCTGGGTGTGCCTGCCCTGTCCGAGTGTTCATTCATCCACCTGCCAGGAACCCACTTCTGACCTGAGGAGCACACTGGCCAAGCCCAGACCTAGAAGCCCCTTCTTGTGGCAGATCCTTCCTTTGGCTCAGGGCTGTAAAGCAGTGCAGGTTCCCTTCGGCATCCCAGACAGGACTGCAGGGTGGAACTGACCTGCAGCCTAGAGTGCACAGGCCCTGGGTTCGCACAGCAGAGCTCTGGGACCAGGGCAGCACGGTTCACACACCGAGCAGTCCTTCAGACCTGCGATGACGTGAGCCAGGAGACATCTTGGACCCCATTATGAGCCCAGCTCCACTGGAAACTTACAGAGGATTTTTTGTACAGCGTAGGATAAAATTGGCTTTATAAGAACAGAAGTGCCTGCAGCTGTAAAAATAAAATATTAAATAGTATTACCTGTTTTTCAATATTTTATATCACTAACCAGACTGTGTTCAATCTATTCCCCTCATTTGAGGACTCATATTGATATTTAGTGTCTCAACTAGACTTACAAGACCCCAAACTGTGCAAATATGAGAAATAATTCACCACAAACGCTGTAACTCCACAGCTCAAAATCCCCGAAGAGTATTAATGAGACTCCATGCAATTAGCTTATACAAAATACAGCGAGGAATCATGCATAATGTAGAACAGAACCTGCTAACCACTGACTTAGGAAACATCAGTTAAGCTAGCTTTCACGGACATGAAGAATTGATATTTCACACAGCTTGCAAGCCTCCCATTGCTTTGACATTATGGAGAGAATTCAGTTTCTTCTATGTAACTAAGAGAAAAAGAAAGCAGTTCTTGAATAAAGCGGTTTCTGAGGTGTGAATGGAGAGAAGTTAGCTTTTTACAGCTTTAGCTTTTATTTATACAAAGAGAACATAACAGTATCTTTCATACAACTTCTCTGTAAATGAACTTGACAAGTAATGTAGGGCCTGAAGATTTCAGCACATTGCTGCTCAATAGAATGCCTAAGTTGTACTCTAGGGCACGACCCCGCTTTGCCGGGCGTTTTCCTGGTAGTCCTGCACTTCTGTGAAAGCGCGTCTCTTAGGGGTACGTGCAAGCGCACCACACGCCTTCCTAGGACTGGCACCCAGTGCCGCTCACAAGCACACGTCACACACGGGGTCTTCTGTCACAGGATGACCCCATGATGTGACACTTCCAGAGTCTGCTGTGGAGTTGAAGAAACTGAAGTGCAGAGTAGCGGAGCCCTTGCCCAAAGTCCGTCGGTCCTGAGGGGTGGGAGCGTGAGTTCTGTCCTCCCCACTGCAAAGTATGGCATTGTAAATCCTCTGTTGACTACTAAGTAATAAAGTATATTAAGTAACATACTGAGCATATACTTAAAATAATATGTGCATTCATTATAGCTATAATTTCTAAAGTACAGTCAATTATTTAAATATTTTTAAGCTTAGTTTTTTTGTTTTGTTTTGTTCTTTTGTTTGTTTGTTTTGCGATACCAGGGGTTGAACTCAGGATCTTGTGCTTGCCAGGCAAGCATTTATTCTACTGTGCTATCTACCCGGCCCTAAGGTTTTTAAAATTATGGTTTAATTTGCTTAACAGTTAGAATAAATAAATAGGCATATATTAAACTGATGGTGAAGAGATGGTTCATGGCTTAACCCAAAATATGCAACTGACACTCAAGATGATTAGGGTTTAGGTATCATTATAAAAAGTACGGATTTTTAGATGGGTCTCTATTAGTGAAAGCTTTGCTACCCTTATTGTAAAACTAACGCATGGCCCCAAATCACCACGACTGCCCAGCCTAGCCCTAAGCCTAGCCCTTTCTCTGCTTCTCACTTATGGCAAAAATGTCATTTGGCCCTAATCATCTGATGGGCATTGTGATTTTCAAACGTACCCATCAGAAGTTTAAAAGCCGCTGAACTTGGTTATTAATGTTGACTTAGATCAGCTTTGTGTGTGCAGCTTAGGTACGTACTGCGAACACGCGAGCACACCAGCAGCGCGGCGCGTCTTCTTCTCTGTCTTCAGGGTTTTCTGTGTGCTACATACTCAGTAAATGTTGTTGGACAAATGAAAAATGTACTTAATTTTCTATGATATATAAAGTGATTATTTAAAAACTAGAGTAAGTTGTATAATAAAATAGAATCAGTGTAGAGAAAATCTAAAAATCATACTTACTAGCCATTACTGATAAGAATGACTATACACATAAGGCTATAGGACTCATCAGCCCATAACCACAGTGAGGCCTGGGGCCAGCGGGCAGCTTGGAGTCCGGGTGTGTGTTTGGGATGTGCTAGGCCATGGGGCCAGTTCCCGCCCCCAGTGAAGGACAACACAGGTGAACTGCTTCCACGCTGACCATAACCCGCAGACAACTAAAGGCAGTCATAACCCGTCAGCGTCTGCCCTTAGTCCTTTGGTGCGTGTGCATTTAGGCGTGTTGGGTGGGCATTATTTAGGTGTCCTTCCCCAGCCACACACTAGTGCTTTCACTTTTTCCCAGCCCAGTTTACAGAACAGACTCTCATATACAATTTAATTTTCTCTCATGACAGAATATTCTCCAAAACATACTTTATTAATTATAGTAAAAAAAATATTGTAAGTGCTGTAATAAAAATTAGACTTTACAATAAGCAAAAACAGAACATCTCATGGAAAATTACTAGCAGTACAAGATCAAATCTGAAGAACGTGTCCAGGGCTGTGTTGATAAAAGCCTAGCTCACCTAAACCGGGCTTCAGAGCATCTCAGTGAGTGGCTTCTGGGTGAGACACACCTCGCCCAGGTCCTCCTAGGGAGCGTGTTTGGAGGGGAACATGTCCTCTGGGAGGAGAGCTGAGTTTCCACCCCGGGGACAGGACTGGCTCAGGGGTGGGCCCCGGGCACCTGCTTTCAGAAATGCTGAGTTCAGGCTGTCCTGCATGTACTGATTTAGCTTAACAAAAATATTAGAAACCAAACTCATGTGCAGCCACACACCAAAGTGTCTGGAGTATTTCTTGCTACTAAAATGTCTCTGATCAGAGCGACTTTGTCCAGCTGCCCTGACGCTGTCATGCTCCCGCCCACACTGTGCTAGGACGCTAATTTGCTGCACCTGACTTTCGGAAGCATTAACTTTCAGGAATTTTGCTGCAGTGACAAGCTGCGTCCCCAGAGCACCCACTGCCTGGATTAATAATTGTGTCCCTTTCCTCCCTTGGTGGGGGAGAAGCTGTCCTCCCAGCTCTGCTCTGCTGTGCTCTGCTGTCAACGTCTCACCAATTTCAGACATCGTCGTCTCAGATGTGACTTATTTTCAAATATAAGTGAGTTATTGAAAGCTTATGGTTATGGACGAAAGGTTCACCCATAACAGAAACAGTGTGCTCGGAGGAAAATTATGTTTGATTTTTCATGTTTACTATTTAAAAAAAGGCCAGGGACATAGCTCAGTGGCACAGCACCTGCCTGGCAAGTACAAGGTCTTGAGTCCAATCCCCAGCACCAAAATGAATGAATGAATGAATAAATAAATAAATAAAGTTTACTATATTAATATTGTCAAGATTGCTGTCTCTTCATCTTTTTTAAAATCAGAAGTCCATACTGGATAAAATGACAGCAATAAGGAGGAAACCTGAAAGGTGACCAAAGGATGCACTGCCCCTTGTGGCTCTGAAGGAGTGGCCCCTCTTGGCCCCTGGGGCCCACCTACTGGGACCAGCATTTCTCTTCCTCGGGATACCCTGGGGCACTCTGCCAATACAGAATCTTGCCCAGAATGGGCCACTATTTAACATGCACAAGTCGTTAAAAGCAAGGTGAACATGTATCTAGTAGATAGGTATCTAGCTGAGAAGTTGTTTCAGTCCCACACTTTCCCTGAGAAGCTGGATGAACAGCCTTGCCCTCCACTGGCAAGGGCATCCGACACTCGCCCGCAGTGCTCTGCACGCTGGGGTCAGGCGTGTGTCTGCAGCGGGACGCCTCTGCTGATGGTGAAGGTGTCAGCAAGCTGGGAGGACAGACGAGCTCATGGACACAGGGGCGAGACCTCCAGGCCAAGCGCCAGAGCTGGCTGTCACCCTGCTCCTGGGCTCCCAGGTCCCAGCCCTGTGGGTGGGGTAAGGGCTCCCCTGGAGCACGGCGACTTCCCTGCTGGGCCCCGCGCTCCTTGCCACACTGCACTCTGCCAGAAATGAAGCTGCACTCCCTCAGCCCTCTGCGACTGCCGGCGTGCGCAGAAGGAAGGGTCGGGGCTGTTGCTGCCAGCTGGGAGGGAGCGAGTGCTCCTAGCCTGGAGCCAAATGTATGTGCGGAGCAGATGAGGCCGTGGGAGTGCGCTTGGCAGAGGGGAGAAACATGAGCCTCTTCTC
Source organism: Octomys mimax (assembly GCA_002564305.1). Taxonomy (NCBI): domain Eukaryota; kingdom Metazoa; phylum Chordata; class Mammalia; order Rodentia; family Octodontidae; genus Octomys; species Octomys mimax. The sequence continues at coordinate 15,352 of NDGM011009809.1, forward strand.
TTTTGAAAGAGAAAGTATAATAAATATCTGGGCCGCTGAGATCTTTATTATTCATTTAGAAATTTTTTCCACTTGAAAAACACAGTATTTCTTATCTGTAGAATAATCTTAAATCATAATATTATTTTGCTAAATATTTTGGTATGTTCAAATTTTTATTTGGAAGTGAAGACATTGTTTTTAAGAACCTTCATGTATAGAATCAGTTGTGGTCCTTTTTCTAACAAGATCATTATTTCTTATGCTGAAATTCCTTTATTTAACCAGTGACGCATGTTAAGATAATGCATTCCAACAATTCTGAGAACTAAAAGCAAATATACCTCAGAGATAATGATTATTTAAATTTTTGGTTCGTAGAGATAAAGCTGTCTGACATGAGCATGGATATGGTAGCCAAGAATTCTCTCATTTTATTTCACACGCGTTTTTAGAAAGTCTCTTATCGGGGTTGAGATCCCTGGCATGACAGCCATTGCGAGACGCCTGCTAGCAGGGGGCCCCTGGGTGTCGCACTCCGTCCCCCAGGGTGGGTCGCGGCAGGTGTGCGGCCGCGCGGCCTTTGTGCTCTGCTCTGGCTGCCACGTGCCTGGTGCTTGTCACAGCGCGTCCGACGCCTTGCCAGGGTGCCTTTCATTCGTTTTCCCGTTTTACAATATCCTGCGTTACTTGGCGTCGGAGTCCAAAATGTGCTGTGGTATTTCTTCCAAGCAAATGAAACTTTGATAATGTTTTGCAAGTTTTATTTCCCGAACAATAAGTGGAGCCCAGAAGTCACCCTGTGTGTGCTCTTGAGTTTCCTTAGTTATTTGCTTACTTTTGTATCTCTCTCTCTCTCTCTCTCTCTCTCTCTCTCTCTCTCTCACCTGGTTTTTAGACAGGAAACAAAGGGCAAGGGTGCATCTCTCCGCATCCTCAGCGGTAGCTGGTACACAGGGGCCGCGCACCCGCCCGTCACACTGCAGCTCTGGGCAGTGCACAGCTCCTGCGCAGCAAAGGAATCCAGCAGCAGAGAGGACAGGCAACCTGCAGAGCGGGGACACTGTACTACGAACAGAGGACTAGCGTCTAGGAAAGTATAGAGCGCTTTAAAAAAATTAGATCCTCACCAAATAAAAAGCCCAACCAAGAAATGGGCAAATGAAATGAACAGACACTTCTCAGAAGAGGGGCAAATAGCCAGTGTCTGAAAAACCACTCAGCTCATTGGCCTGCGGGGAAATGCAAATTAAAGCAGGACTGAAATTCCAGCTCAGCCCAGATTGGGCATCCTAAAGAAATCAGCAGACGCTAGTGAGCTGAAAGGGGAGACGGGGCCTTCTCCGTTATTGGTGGGAATGGAAATCAGCACAAGCACTGTGGAAGTCAGTATGGACATTTTTTCAAAAACCTGAAAACTTGATCCTCTAGATCAATCTTCCCCAAACAGCTGAAGATGCCACTGTATAGCAGTACACAGATGCCCGCATTCATAGCCGCAGCTCAGAATGCATAAACCTTGGAAGCAGGCCGTGAGTCCATTAACACAGGAACGGATGAAGACGGCGTGGTGCTTCCATGCAGGGGGTGCCACTCTGTCATGAAGAATGACACCATGCGATAGCTCCCATGTGATTAGTCCAAAGTACAAGCCAAGTAAAGGGCAAAATGGATAAAAGGAAGCAGAGCCGTAGACCTTACGTGAATGGGAAAGGATAAAGAATCCAAGGCGGGGAAAGAGGGGGGGGGGAAAGACATAAAATATTTAAGATGTGTTGCATATGCAAACAAACAACCCACAATCACATATTGCAAACATCAACTAATAATAATGATAATAACATGAAAGCTGGGGGACAGGCTCTAGAGACACAGGAGGAGGAGGGGGAGAGCAAGAGGACTAATGGGAGCAGGGTGTCTGAGCCCACGCACCTGCTTCCTGGGGCGACTGGAAACACCGTGCACTAAATCTGTTAGTCATGGAGAATAATTGGGCAGTGTCAGTGAGAGCCTGCTCTCGCACTCTGCAAATCGCCCCTATAGTGCCAATGACTTTGTGAAAAATGACATAACTTAAAACGTCACTCTTCGAGATTTAGCCTGAAAAGTCGCATTTTAAGTTATGTCATTTTACACAAAGTCATTGGCACTTCAGATACAAAAGTTACACTTCTTGTTATATAGGTCTTGCTTTATCTTGGTCTTAATCATCCAGCAGAAAAGTATAAAAACA
>NDGM011009849.1:0-12077 GCA_002564305.1 Octomys mimax
GATGAATGGTCTGAGTGATAGATACTGCCAAGTGAGCCTTTGTACATATGAGAGGTCAATGTCTGCACAAATTTGAATAATCTCAGGCAATGCAGCCTAATTTTTGGGCTCATGAAGCCTCTTTATACAACTCATTTGCATTTTCAAAGGCCAATGGTTGAACAATTAACTGTCAAGCTTCTATATTATTGATAATCCACTGGCCTGTAATAAGCATGACATAAAGTCTTGCATGACATCAGGACACTCATGAATGGAAGTCGGATCAAGGGATGTCTCACCCTGTAAAAGAAGTTACTTCCAAGCACCCATTACGCTATTATAACTTGTTTATATACTTGCAATTAGAAAGTAAGTTGATTTTTTTTGGCAGTAAAGATACGTTCTCCGTTAAAATGTCTTTTGTATTGGCCCAATTTATGCACAACTCAAAAAATTTTCCTCCCACAATCAATAGTCCCCAGACTTAAACATCCTTTAGCTATTCCTTTTCAATCATTTAGGTCCATAACCTGTTGTCCTGTGAGCTCTGTAAAATGCAAGGTAAAAGGGGATGTGGGGCTCTATGTAGTTTTTTTTTTTTTTTTTGCTTTAGCTCTTTCAAGGTTTTAATGGGTACAGCTTCATGAAGGTAGGTTATTGTCATTTTGGAATTCACTAAAAGGGTAGACATATTGAAAACCCTCCAGGGATCTCCACATTGTCTGGATTCTTTCAGTGTCAATTTCAAGGGAGAAAGGAAGGAAGACTGCATTATATGGAAATTCAAACTCTCATCCTGGGATGCAGCAAAATTTTCTGAACTAAGAAAGCAGAAATAGGAACTGGTGATGCAGTTAAGGTTACTGGTTTTAGTTTGTGTGGCTGTAAAATGGAAGTTGCAGTGAAACACTCTTCTAGAAGACCCTTTGTCCTCCCCTGAAGTTCCTTCCTCATCTGATTGAGCAAAGCTAGAAGGTTTAAGTTCTCTTGCGTGCTGTTGCTCCACTATCTTTTTTTCTTCTTGGAACTTAGTTTTAAGATAGTGCTCTGGACTAAATCCTCTGTAGTTATCTCAGTGGGCATATGATTATTGAGACACTCCCTGATCCAGGTCAACAACAATAATGTAAATAAGAGAATTACTAACACAACAAGTTTTTATATGTACATCTATTACTTTTTAGAACGTGTTTACCCCATGGTTTACAACAGATGAAATCAATATCGATAATATCAAAACACCTCCCTACCTTATGTTTCCTGTAAGCCTATTTTGCTCTCATGAACCTGTTTTGTTTTCACATGCACTCAGAGATGTGTTCTTACATGCTATATTATGACTTTCCCCATCTTCAGGTCCTTTTTCAGGAACAAAAATCCTGCATTGGGTGCAGCTCTCCAATTTCCTTGGGGAAGGATGGTGGAGGAGGAAGAAATGGAGCCAAGAGTCAGAATGCAGAAAGTTGAGGTCAAGTGGAGCCTCCTCTTCTGGTGGGAGAAAAAGAACCACCAACAGACTGTAGTGCATTTATTTATACACTCTGGAAATTGACGTCAGTTGAAAGTCCTTTGTTTAATAACTTGTTTGCCTGGATGGCCTCAGCCTCTTTAAGTTCTTGGAGCTGAAACATCTTGTCCATGTGTCTTGCCTTAGGAGCTCTGTATTCTCAAGGTTGACCTTGATTTAGCCCCACACATGTGATTGATCTCCAGCTTCAACCACACACCATGTAATGGATCTCTTCTGTATGAGTAGCTCATGTGATCCTACTGCTGCAGAATGAAGTGATGGTCCATTAGGTCATATTAGATTTGTTATCTCAGCTTCCCCTGATGAATCTAATATATGTTAAGAAAGCTAGAGTACATCATAAGAGAATAAGGGACAGCAAAGGATATTGGCTTCATTCCAATAAGGTATCAATATTAAAATGCTTACTAATGAATATTAATGAATGGGATCAATGAATAAAGAAGACTGATGGGGGCAACACCAAGATTTTAATGTAGCACCATTGGAAATTGGGTGACTGACAGGTGTCTTTGGTACTTCCTAATGTACTAACTGATATACCTAAACAAAGACATTATGCTTACTTCTAAGTGGAAAAATTTAAAAAAGAAGTAATGAAAACTAGCAATGAGAAACTTAAACTTTAATTACCACAGGTAATTGCGGATTAATTTTCAACTTGTAAGACCCAACTGAACTGAGTCAGTGTGGTGCTGGGTGTAGAGGACCTATGTGAAGACTGTTGCCAACAGCATAAAAAGTGAGCTGGAGAGAAAGATCATCTGCTGTTGCTTCTCCTGGACAAGCTTGTCATGTTGGCTTTCCTGATATGAACTCAGCTGTTATCTTTGAGCTTGGACCCTTGCTCAAAATCCTTAATTACACTGGTGTAGATGTTCTGGATTCTATCACTCACCTTTGGCCCTTTCCACTGCAGATCCATGATACAGACTTGGATGAGATATAGTGTACTCTAGGCCTCCAGCTGAACTCATGAACATTTATGTCCATTCTAGTTCTTCATCTTGACCTTTGCAGGAAATTGCCATGGGATTCAGATCCCTAGCTGGATTCTTTGGGTTTCTAGGGAGTAGATAGAGTTCTTGCATCTTCTGCACTTGAATTTTTTGGTGAATATTATTTAAAAATCCTATAAATTATGTGTCCTATATTAAATCTCTTCCCTTGTAAACCCTGAATACAATAGCAATGACAGCAAATTAATCAGGTTGAGGATTGACATTGAGGTCACTGTATTTTGGCTTCTTTATTCCTGGCCAGGGGCCCTCAATCACATGCATATGTATAGGAAGATTGGTCAGGAATGGATAATAACTCTTCCTGGGGTTCCTTGATGTGAATATACTACAAATACTAATGTTTTAGTGATGTCTTAAAGATTTTCCCAATGAGATTGGGAGAATATAAAGACACAATATGTGAGAGAATGAAGGCAAATGAGTTGAATGAAAGTTATATTTGAACAGACTTTTGTAAAGAGGTTGCATCTCCTTTACCTGATGGTGTCGTTGAGATAAATGTTATATCTAACTCTGGAATACCTCTCCTACCTGGTATAGTAAAAGTTAAGTTCATTCTTCAGCCAGTGTTAATTGAGCAGACTAAAGAGGGACTTATAGAATTGGCTGAGTCACACAAACTTAACTTTAAATGGAATGAGATACTTGGTAGACAAGAAGATTGACATTTTAATTAACCACATGTTAGAAGTTGGAATGCTGGTCCAAACAATCTCTCTTTTAAATATTCCTGTGTAGCCCCTGAAAAGGTAGATTATATTTTTGGAAGGTTAATAATAGGTTAAGGAGGCTGAATAAAGTCTCACTACCCAAAACATTCATAGCCACTGATAGAACTTAAACAGTGCCAAAATATATACGTCAAGGAAGATAAATGTTTGGTGGTTGAACTTGTAATTATTTTATTCTCAATACTAATTTTGAGGAAAAGCCATTTGAGATTTGTTTCTAACTGGAAAGGATCTCAATTTACATTTACTATATTCCCATAGGAATTTTTGAATTTATTAACTCATTTTCATAAATTGAATATAAGGGTTTTGAATTTCATAGTTTCTGAACATGATAATAAATGTCTAACATTGTTGAAACTGTGATGACATCATATACTAAAAAATGAGTTGTGACATTTTTAGATGTAGTGCTGACCCACAGAGGCTGATTCTTTAGGAAAAATTTCAAATGGCAATCTAAAGGTGAAATTCATGGACATAAACTTGGCAAGAGCTATCTCTGATTTACTATAAGCAACTGAATTAAACTGTTGTGACTCTCATTCCCAGAAATAAACAAAACATAGTACTTGGTTAATTGTTTGGATTTCTGAGGGGTACATATTCCACTTCAGGAAATATTAGCTCCTATCCTATTCACTACATATTAGCTCCTATCCATAAAAGAGTTGAAAAGAAGACTCTATTTAAAAAGTAACTGAACCACATTAGGGTATGTGTGAGTTGTTTAAAACACAGTGGCTTCATCTGTGCCTGTGGGTCCTTTTGGTCTGCATTCACATGTGATTTTGAAGTATCTGCACCTCCCATGAATGAGAGCTTCGGACAAAAGTCCATGAGTGCTTCCCACCAGACAATTGGAATTATGGATCAGACAATGCACAGAAATTGTTGTATGGTGTGTGGCATTTGAGAGACAATTATGAGCATTGACTGAAACTCCCCCAGTGACTGAATGGCATGAGATAATTTTGGAATTTAAAACACCCATGATATCTGAGTAATTCCAGAGAACCTGTACTGTAAGAAAATCAAAATCCAAGGAAGTCCCATAATAAAATGGGAATTATTTTTAATAAGAACATATCACTAGAAGAGTGGAAGTACTTATTCAGCCTATTTTTATTCACCAGCAGGTAATTTGTTTCTCCTTTTTGGTCAATTTCAAAACATCCTAAGAGCTGTTATACTCTATTGCCATATAGATAGTATTTTATCAATGTATCTGAACAGATCAATAAGTCAGCTGCTTTATTTACAGGTATCAGGTCAAAGATATATGACCAACATCCTGTTTAGAAGTACAACACTTTATGAATGATGGACACATTTTGGATGATAAAGGTATTAACAAATCAGATTAGTGAATTAAATTGTTTGATGTTTCTTTTGCAGTGGTGAAAGAATTGGAAAACAAATAGGGCCTGAGTATTTGGGTGTCTGATGCCTTGGTATTGGCCAGTAGCCAGGTAGATTGGCAGTAGAAATTTGGGGAACTGAATAGTTGCAATATGGTGTACCACTTTATGGAAATCACCATGGGAAGGTGAGTTAAAGCAGAATACATTAGTGCCCATCAGAACTGCCTTCTGGGATGAGAAAGTGATTAATATCCAAAAGTAGACTTTCTAGTGCACCACCTTGAGGTAGTTACCTGGATCCATGAAATGAGTGGACATGAAGGAGCTACAGAAGTACAGAGGTGGACACATCGTTGGCCTATTATTTTTATAGCCTGAAGTACAATTCCAGCCAACATGTCCTATTTACCAAGAAAAGAGACAGAGACTCTAGAAGGGTGTGGGGCAGATACTTTGGAAGACAGTCCCTGAACACAGCAGGAAATTTGACTATAGTCAATCACTAGTGGTATACCCAGGAGGATATTGGTGGGCTTTGGTAGAAATGGACACTTACTCTTGACTGTGAGGTATATGGATTCAAATACCAATAAGTGTAAGAGAACTGGAAGAGTTCTTCTGGAGTACTAAGGTATATTTCATCAGACCAAGCAACAAATATCTAACCTGTAATGAACATTTATGGAAAAGAGTTATCATGTCAGATGGATATAACATATTGGATGCCATTCACAGAGTAGTAACTTATATAGAACATGAAAAGACAATTAAAACTTTTGCATCTAGAATGAGAGCTGATAAAAATGAAAGTCTGGCTTATACAATTTAAGCATGAGCTCTCACTCCACATTAAGGAGTTCAAGGTAAGGTCCACATTAGGTACACTGTTCCAGTGTTGTAGAGTCCGAATAACAGTGAATCAGGAAGGAATCTTGAGTAACTACGTGACTTCTCCTCAAATCCTCTCAACTTTTCTCCTACCCAATATTGTATAGTGTTTCCAGGACCAGGACTGTAATTGTGAATTCCAGAAGCAGGGATAATCTCTAAGAAAAAACTGTAACTTCATATTTGGTTATTTTTGCCAGAATTCCTAAGAATCTGGTGTGCTTTCATCTTGTGTGGCAAAACTTGGGTTGACAGTGAATGCAGGCGTATTCTTCAGTGTATATTGCCTATCAGTTCTCATCCCATGTAACTGTATTCTGAATACACAGAGGAGAAATTTGCTACACTAATGTAGCATTGCCCCTTATTTAGGGTTTAACTTCCTGTAGTTTCAATTATGTGTGGTCAAGCATTGTTGAAGGATATTAAATGGAAAATTTCTGAGCTCTCATAAAACCCCTTTATGTCTCACTGGGGGCATAAATCATCCATTAGTCCAGTGTATCCATGATGCATATGTTACTCTCCCCTTAATTATGTCTAAGCCATCTTAGTTATCAGATTGACTGCTGCAGTATTGATTTTATAGTGTTTGTGCTCAAATAAACTTTATTTTGCTTATAGACTTAACATGTAAGGGTAGTGATTGGCAGAAATTGAAATATGCCCAAAACATTCCATAACCTCTTTTAAGTGAAAATGGGATAGCTTTTGACTTAATGAGAAAGAAAAAATTATTGTGTGCTGTAGGGAATAATTTCTATAGAACAATGAATCTTCTATCCATGAAATTGTGAAGAAGTAATAAGAAACTTACCATAGTTTTGCATTGCATCTCACCCTGCAGGAGTTATGATCACAGTGCACAATAAAGACTTACTTAACTTGAAAAATGCATTACATTTATAGGTAGAAGATGTGAATAGAAAATATGTTTCTATTGATGGCAAAATGTTATGCAAGAAAGCACAGAGCCATAGTTCATCTCATCAGTGGCACTGCTTCATCTTGTGTCATTACAACAAGAAGTATAAATGTGGGACATCAGACTATTGTAAAAAAGATGCTTCAAAGAAAGGGAGAAGAGGGACAAGAGAGAGAACATTCACATAACTTTTATTATAGCATATTATTATATTATTATTTTTAATATCTTCCTGTGTCCAGTTTATAAATTAAATTTTATTACAGATAAGAATATATAGATAAAGTGTTGTACTTAGGGTTCATGATACCCACAGTTATAGTCATTTTCTGGGGGTCTTAAAATTTATCCTTTGCAGGTCAAAGGACCTATTGTATTGCTGCCAGCAATTTGAACCACAACAGCATCTAATGTCTTATCCAATTGTAGAAACGTTTGGGTTAAAATCAATACTAAGTTGAGGGAAAGAGAAGTAGTAGTGATGGCAGAGGATTGAATAAGTGGATTATGTCTGAAGGAAATCCAATATTACACTGGTACCTCTAGAGATACTCAGGGCATGAGAATGTCCCTTGGCACGATTATATCAGACAAGCAAAATGCTTGCATAGTTGCCAAGACCACCCCAGCTTTGTGAATTTGACAAGGTGAAGGGAAAGCCCACAATCCTGAATAGTATTGCTTTATGGAGACTTTTTAATCTCATTTTTTGTGCCTATCAGCATATTAATTGTGTCTATCAATGAAGTTCACAGTCACATTTCCATATGTATATATACTTTGAGCTTTTTGATCTTATAATGCTAGAAGTGTATAATTATTGATAATCATGTGAAATTCTAGCAATTTGACAGTATCTTTTCATTCTGATTTTTCCAATTACAAAGAGTGACATTTAAGAAAAAATTTTAAGCATTATCAAACCATGTGATGTGAACTTCCATCAGGCTAATACTATGTAACTGTATAAGTTGGAGACCAGATGCTTAGAGGGGTCCATGATTATAGTGGGCAAAATGTGGCAGCTGGATGACCACTATGCCGCAGTGTGTTGTGTGCAGCTGTACATCACTGTTCTTTTCATGATTGGAAAACTTTCCAACAGAATAAAATGAGATGATATATCAATCATGAAAACAAAATCACAGATCTAAATTTTGGTATCCTCGTATTCCCAGGAAAGAATGCTCCATTGAGACAAGGACACTGTGGAATACTGCATGGTGCACTGGCTCAGAGTGTGTTACATTTAGCTGTGATTGCTTCTAAATTCACTACAGTATTAAGAATCAGTTGAAGGCATACAACATATATGACATATATCCTAGTTTCTGTCAAGCTAATGCATGAAGGCAGATTATAAATTGGTTCAGTAGACAGACAAGGATTTTAAGGTTACAGGTGACAATCTAGGCAGTATGAGATAGGTTGAATTCACTTATGATAATGAGCACTCTTTTAGAATAAAGGGAGTTTTAAATCCAAAGAAGCAGATTATAGGAAACTTTCTCAAAAGAGAGGCAAATGGGTGGTGTCATCCTGGGTAAAGGTTGAGGTGTTAATGAAATGGGTAGGCAGTTAACCAGCAGTGGGGGACAAGGTTAGTTAGGATGCTACAATTAGAAGGGGCTGTGTTGTGACAACCGGGGACTCTTGTCTATTCTACTAGACATGAAGGCTAAGTATCACTTGTCAATGACTCTCCACCAAAACTCTGGAGAGTAAAGGGAGCACTGATAGAGTTGATGGAAATCTAAACTTCTAAGAGTTCCCTGGGGACATAAGTAATTTACATGGATGCCCTATGATCACCCCCACTCCAAAAATTAAGACACCACCTATAAGACAGTTAATAGTGGCAGGAGCAGATATTCTGACTATCTTACGCAGGACAGGGGACCTTGCTCCATCGCAGCATGCCATCAAAGACAATCTCACTGCAAGTCTCTGCTTCAAGACAGAGCAAATTGCTTTGGCTCCAACTGACTTGAAGACTAAAATTATTGAACCATGGTCAACCATAATGGAACTTGTTCATAATAATATATTGTATTATATAGAATAATAATAGAGTGAGCAGGAGCCCATTCTATTGGAAAGGCATAAAAAATCTTTTGAAGTTCTCACTGCCTTGTTCTCTGTGTGTGTGTGTGTGTGTGTGTGTGTGTGTGCAGTTGAGTGGAATTATTTTATGAGAATAATGCAGTATGGAGAGACTCTGGCATCACTGAGACTTGATTAGCTATTATCAACAAGCAGTGTGAAAATATTGGCTGATGCTCAAGGGCATTGCAAGATCAAATTAAGTCTCCTTAGAATGGGACACTAAGGGAAAATGACTTGGCTTTACTGGTCAGCTCATTTTTAGGCTAAATACTTTTCCCTCACAAAATATAAATAACTTTAGGTTAAGGGAAGTTAGTAGAACAAAAGAAGAAAATTTATGAGATGGTCTTACAAGAATGAATTATTTATTTATATGTTTCTTTCATTAACAGGTTCCTTTAATATTAGGCACATTCATGTTAATACAATTATTGTGTTTGTAATATAAACGCTCAGGAAAATTAGATTATTTTGCTGTGAGATAGTTGAGAACAAGGACAGGGAGGTTTGTGCAAGTTAACTCATTGAGGCTGACTTTTTCAAACTGCATGAAAGAGGCCCATTTTCAGGCTGGGTCATGAGAAATGAGCTCTGAGCTCTTGAAGTGGGCTTGATGTAAGTGTTCTGCATGCCTGCAGTCTTGGGTCATGAAGCACAGCATCACAGGGAGGAGTCCATGTCTTTGCAACCCTGTTAGGAGAGAGAACCTTGAAACTTGGGCTTGCTTTCTCTGATTTTGTCTGCATATCCTTCCCCTTTGTTGACTTTAACCTGTATCCTTCTTGGGTACTAAAAGCATCAATACAGTAGTTTTGGGGATTCCTGTGCCCTTTGAGCAAATAGCTGAGCAGGAGTTAATTCTAAAGTCCTCTCACATAATGTGATGGGCATGGCTTTCTTTATTTAACAAAATTGAAATTTTCTCCCACAAGTGGATTCTTCACCAAATGTTGAAAATTTTCAATGATTTTCTTCAAAAACTTTTCCATATTGTTTTTATTCTCTGTCTAGGGCTCTAATTGAGCATGTATTTGATTATCTCAAATATCTCCACAGTCACTAATAGTCTCTTCATGTTTTATATCTTTCATTTATTTTTTTCAGACTTTGATTTCTTTAAATTTTCTGTGTGATGCTTAACATATCAAAAGTATTTTCCATTTTAAATATTCTTTTCACTTTTGCCATTTAAAGTTTTTAATAATTCACTATTCTGCTGAGATTCTTCACATATTTTTTCATTATGTTTATCTTTTCATTTGTCATTGAATATAAATATTGGTTTTAAAATTTGTCTACTAATTTCAACTTCTGTTTCCCTTCAGCATCCATTTCAGGTAAATGCTTATTTTTTGATTATGGATTAAATATCACATTTTCTCATTTCATAATTTTTTTGCTGGATGTTCTAGAAGTATTTGTATAGAATGTAAATTAGAAGATCCATATCTGCCAATGAATCTTGAATAAAGTTTATAAAAATGGTTAATAATCCAGAAGCTCTAAGTGTTCCTACTGATGTTCATTTGCAGATTTGATTAAGATAGATATGAGCCATTTATTTATTTATTTATTTATTTTTGAGTGCTGGAAGCCAAAAGCAGGAACTTGAACATATGAGTCAATTGGCAAATACTCTACCACTGAGCTACAACCACAGCCCTAGAATAGCCAATATTTAGACCATGGTCTTTCTTCCTAAGACGTGGATGCTTTGGTGTTTTTTGTTTTAATTATTCCTTTGCAAGAACTCTCTTGTTCTCCAACACAGTGCTAATTTCAGCATTTCTGCTCCTTTCTCAGTCCTCTGTGAACTGTTCTCTTTTATGCCTCATTGAGTCAGTTTTTGTAAATATAAAAATATCCAGGTACCCAAGGATACAAAAGCAGAACTGGTCTCCATGCAGTTTTCTCACTGCGTCACTTACCTCTACAAGTTCTAGATATTTTAGTAAAATCTAGCTCACTTTTGCTTCCTGCACGTAAGAGGCCACCTTGTCTCTGGGATATGATTTATATTTTATCTTTGCTCAAGTAGACACCCATTTATCCACTCTTGTCATTTCTGTCTTGAAATTGTGTCTGTATCTGAAGCACAGGAAAAGGCTGCCAGTTTCATTATACCTTGCCTAATTGTGTTTGCTGCAAGAGATTAACTTCCTGCATTTATTTTATGTCATTTCTGTCATGTAGGTGACACACCATCCACCATGACTGTTCCTTATGTATGTACTTTGACTTTTGAATTAGCTTGTAAGTTTCTTGTGAAAGTGAATTTTTTTTTTTTTTACATACACTTTATTTTCTTTTACTAGTATCTTTCCAAGGATTTTCCCATAATGGATGCTGAACAACATTTTTAAAGAAAATTGATGAAAAAAATAAAATAACATTTTTACTTGTGTAGTCAAATTCAACCAGACCCTCATTACTACCTTGACCTCCCCTTAATTGTCACTCGTGCGGTCAATGAAAAACACATCCATGAGCCCGCTCATTGTCCCAGAGGCTGTGGAGTGGTCTGGGTGATGTTCAGATGCACCTAAGAGATTCTTTCCTCAGCTTTCAGGTCTTGGACTACACCACTGACTATGTACTAAGCTCTCTTCTTGTTCTGTGGCACCTGGAAGAAATGAAAACACTGCACTTTGCCTTGGGCAGATTTTGTTATTGCTAAAATTTTATTTCACAGGTTCCTGTCTTATCTTTTGCTGAGGATGTGGTAAAGGAAGATTACAGAATATATCTGAATATAGCATCAGAATTTCTATATTTTCCTTCCACCCTTAATATTTATTGTCTAAGAAACACTAGGAAAGCCAGCATTCTGCAATCAGCCATTATTCTTAAGTCTGGGCATCATGGATAAATAAAGCTCATCACGAACTACAGTTCTGTTGCATTTGTTCAGTGGCAGAATTATTTGCATTCACTCCTTGTCCAGTAACCACACATGAGGTGACACACTTCCTAAACTGGAAAAAGGGCAAAACTCCAAACCACAGAGTGAAAACTATAGACTTACTGTAAATAAAAGTGAAAAAAAAAAAGAAAAAGGTACTCGAATTACCATTGTAACATATAATTGTTTTTCAACTGACTAAGCAAAACTTTCCTGAGTTTATAATTCTCTGTCTTGTAACCATTATTTTCTTTGACTGATTTGAGACAGATTTTTTTTAGACACTGTATTCTTCTCTGTGGACTTACAAAGTAGCCTGAAGATAGAAAAGGTCCAGAGTTTTAGTTTTCCACTCTAGAACATGCTGAGTGAGAAAAATAACACATTTTCCACACAATATCTTGCATACATGTGTCTGAGCATCAGACTGTGGTTACATATTGTTGAATATTTATTTGTTTATTTATTTGGCGGAACTGGGGATTGAACTCAGGGCTTTGCACTTGCCAGGGAAATGCTTATTCCACTGAGACATCTCCCCAGCCCCTGAATTTTTATTTATTTATTTATTTATTTTTATTTTATTTTTTTTAAATTATAATATACTTTATTTTTTTAATTTTTTT
>NDGM011009868.1:0-11298 GCA_002564305.1 Octomys mimax
TTGTAGAACCTTTGTCAGTGTCAGCCATGTGGATGAGTCACAGTCATTGCTTGGCCAATGTGAGGAGCTCTAAACTTCTAATTGATTATAAGTGAGGAAAAGAGTGCTCCCCACCCACAAGGCACACACACAGATGGGATCATCTACCTGTTGTATCAGGTACATGGATCCTTTCGTGCCTTAGGCGAGTGCCTCAGGACGCTGTATTCCCAGGGCTTTATCTTCTGTGTAAGAGACACTACATTTTAAATGGCTTAGAAGTAAAGTCTTGCCCTGACTTTTCTTTTATTTCATTTTCATTCTTGTTTGAGTTTATTAGTCCATGTGTGTAGTACATAATGTTTATATTCCTTGTGGGAAGTGGGTGTGGGTGTATCATGCATCTTACTTCCTTTTATCATCCCCTTCCCTTCCTTCCTCCTGCCTCCACCCACCTCTTGATCCTCTTCATTTTTATTTCCTTGCATATGTTTGCAGTATATAATGTTTATTATTTCATATTTTGACTGTAAATTTTAAGTGAATGCCACATCAAGAACTCCTCTGTGCCGTGATGGCGTCACTTTTCAGAGAACATCATAGGAACGTCTGTTTTGTGTTACTGTCCTGACTCAGAATTCCACTACTGATGATGAATGCTTCCGCATCTGCTTGATGTTCTGTTATCTAACTTAAGGATTATGCCAAGGAAATAAACTGACATGATATATGTATTATGTTACACATATATGGGTGAATGCTGATAAACAGAACCTTGAATTTAAGATGTACCAACTTTTTATTGTTAAATATGTAATTATATTGAATATATAATTAGATTAGAAAATTTGGTGGTTTATTCTGATATTTAAAAATTTTGCTGAAATTTTTAAGTAATAATTTTGCATTCTGAATTATTTTTAACCCTTCAGCTATTGTATATATTAATGACACTTGTGAGGAGAAAAAACCCAGGTAAATGAATGGGTCATTTCCCAAATTTATCCATCAATGACTCTTACTGTTGAATTATACAACAAAGCCTAGAATTGAATAAAGGAGTTCTATAATAAAGTACATTTCAGACTTATAACCCACATTGGTGACAGTACCAACTGTACTGAATAATGAAAATAAAATCCTATTTGACTTTTCTTGAAAATATTTAGGCTACTTTACAGTTTCTTTTCATGTGTTAAAACAATTCTCAGGAATCTTTTAAAATTACAAAGTAGAACTATTAGTCTTTATTTATGTAAGATGTAAATATATACTTGATTATTGTGTGCACAGAAAGTACTTCCAATCCAAACTCTTCTGTATAATTCAACTAGCTTCCAAACTATGGGGCTGGGGTCTGCACCGCCGCAGCAGGGTTAAAAAGTTTTTTGGATGATTTAAGGCTTAAGTTGGATTTCTTCCCACCACACAATTTTACAAAGTGCCCATAAATGTGGATTTAGTTAATTGTTGATAAAGGGGGTTATTTCATATGATAATGATAGGATAATCTGTCTTGGGAATCTGACTGGCATAAAGTCGAGTCACACTTGTGCCCGTTTATTATTGAGCTAATCAAACATGCAGTCCAGCTTCTTCTAATTGCCTGCAGATGTGTGCCATTCTCATTCCAGGCCAGCAGCACAAAATAATGCTTTATAACCAGTGTGGAAGTGTGGGGACCTCCACTTAAAACAAGAATGTGCTCCATGGATGTATATTCTTGACATCATAATGTAGTTTGAGGAACCTTCTGTTTTAACAAAGCGCTCCACTTTTAAATGTTTCATACTTATGCCCACTGAGCTGAACTCCTTTACCATGGTCAGCTGGATTAGAATAAATGAATACCTACACATGAAGGATAATTGCAATGTTATTCTGAAAAGGGAAAATAATATCTATACATCTGCTTTAAAAAAGACAAACTTGAATTAATATGTTCACTTCCCAGGGGGGAGAGACATCTTTCTTTGACTTCATTCACTTTGAACTTAAGTGATGTCATCCAAAAGAAGACTTATAAATTATAGTGTGATCAAGTGGCTAAGCATACCTGACATTGTCCTTCCCAGACTGTTTTCAAACACTGCCCTTTTGTTAATCTGACTGATGTTAGTAGGATCTCTGGCTGGTTGGGTTACTTTTGTGAGGAGATGCCTAATTTTTCTTGCATATAATTACATAGCCCAGTGAAAAGCTTTGATCTATGAAAATAGGTATTTTGCAAAAGAAAGACTATAATTGAGTAAATTCTATTAACCTAAAAATATTTAAAGCAAAAAGTGGACTGGGCTTTTAGCCAGTTTACAGTTCTTCAGCATTTTTAGATGCTGATTTTCTTGAGGAACCTGAAAAATGCTAGAATGCCATGTAAATGGATATGAATTGAGCTTATAGGAAAACTTTAATTATTTTTAAACAGGTTTATGCATAATAAGGTAGGAGCAACTGATTTCCTCCTGGAAAATCTAGCATTGTTTCATAATTTGCTTTTCATTGACTAGTCAATTTAAGACACTTTAATAAGCATTTGTGAAGAATATGTGTATGTTTTTGATTCATACACAGCCAGAAAATATATACTGAATATCCTCTCAACATAGAGCTGGAGATGTGGCTCAGTGGTAGAATGCTTGCCTGTCATGCATGAGCCTCTATATTAATTCCCTGTGCTTAAAAAGTACATACTTTATAAAATTTGAATGGCAATTGTTTATGATAGAAGGGAAGAAGAGACCAATATGTTCTTCTGCTGCAAAAGACTGTGTATAAAACTCCTCAGTTCAGTGAATCCCACAGTGTGGGCCTAGGCCAGGAGTGTGGATGTCATCTAGTCATTTACTGGAAATTCAGATTCTTAGGTCCCACCCAAGACCTACTGGGTCAGAAACTGGGGGTGGGGCCCAACAATTGCGTTTGAACGATCCCTTCATTCCAATGCCTGCTCAAGTCTGAGGACAAGTGCCCTAATTTAATCTGAATTTCAGGAAGATGCATTCAACTGTACCAATCAGAAGGCAGGTTCACAATACATGAGATGTGAATATTAATGAAAAGAAGGCATAAAATATATTCTTTTGTGCAGTAGAACAATGTATTATTTTTCTTCTCTTGTGTTTGTCATGTCATCACCGGTACTCTGATCCCTAAATCTAGATGTCTTTGAGGCCTGGTTAGGACTGTGTGCCAGAACCAAGGAAATGATGTGTGTAGTCTTGAGGAAAAGAGATATTTTAAGAAGATAAGAGATCCTTTTCTCTCTATATAAGACCTACAAAGATGAAATAATAAAACTCAAGTCACCAAAAATGAAACTTAAATTATGTAGAAAGAGTGCCCTTAAACTCATGGAATAAATGTGACATAAAGTAATGCTGATGGGAGGTTTAGTTCGTGTAGAGCACATAATGGAAGGAAGATGAATCTGACTTCAGCCCTAAAGCATCTTTTCATTACTAGAGCAGCAGAGCATCCTTCCAAGATCAGATGCACAGCTGACTGTCCTATTCATTCAGATTCTGTAAGTCATCAGACACTTAAAGAGTATTCACATTAGCGTCTGCACTAGTTCAATTTAGACTCAGTCAAAGATTTACTTCCTATCAAAGATGAAAAGATTCTTGTTGAGACTAGTTAACACTTAATCTGTGGAATGAACTTCCCCCTCCCCATGGAAGCACAAAGCAACAGATTAGAGTAGAACTGCAAGCTTGGGTAACTTCAGGAATGTGCACTGGTACTGGCTCATTATTTCTTTCTCCAGCAGAATATCTCAATCTATGTTCTCTGAAATCAACAAATTCCCCTTTCTTAAGCACTGCCTTTGCACTTGTTGAGTTACTGGCAAAATATTATTCTTTGAAACCAAAGAATAAACAAAATTTTTCCCGAGTGTGTTTGAATTTGCACGAATGTACAATAAGTTATTCACACCAATCTGAAATTCATTAGCATGCTGCTTTTTCCAGAAGATAACTGAAAATTGTATAATCAAAAATAAAACTGATCAAGAAAACTGCATTCAAACATGGGCAAAATAAAACATCTTTGTTGCAAAAATTGAGATAGACTTGCAGCCTTGCAATTTAAACCTAAATTATTTATGAATGTTTTATAAAGATGAAGTGAAGAAATTATACAAAAGAAAGGCTGAATGCCAACATATTGGCAGCATCATAGTTTATTGCTATAAATTTCATATTACCATACATTGAAAAGAAATAACAATGAATTAATATTCTACAAGTTGTTGTAAGTAAACTAAAACTTTTAAGATTTGTACTTGATCAGATTTGAAATTTTAATTTCTAATACCAATCAAATAGATCTACAATAAGATAACTAGACAACATTTCAGTGAAATACCAAACAGCATATAATTCCTCAGTTAATGTTCAAAAAATTCGATCAAACTTATAGTTTGATAAGGTCAAAGAAGATGGAAGGCACATTGATAGAGTCAAAGTAAGAGATAAGGGTTACAGTTCTGAGGGAACTTACAATAATCAGCCATGCTGTTAAAAATAAAACATGCAATTGTTTAGGAAAGTAACACATAGAACATCACATAAAAGTACATGAGGAATTGCAAAGTATAGAAGTGAAACATATTCACAGGTAGTCCTAGAATTTACTAAAGCCTGTATCTATAAGAACTGATGTCCTCAGAAATATGGTAACAGACAAAAGTCTGTTTCTTCCCCAGAATGGAGCAATTAGAAGACATTGATCCAAAGTAGAGGGGGACTGATGTGGAAGTTACCATGGAAACATGAGAGGGGTTGGCCTTCCAATAGCAAGGCGGAGCAAGGAAAGAGCACTATGTTCACAGTGCTTCTGTCCTGGAGTGGTGTCCCAGGAGAGGTCCCCAGGACAACGTGCTACCAATAAGAATGCAGACAGGTAAAATGGGCAGAAGACTGAGTCCAAGTTGACAAGTGATGCAAGCCATAGGTTTATAACTGGTTCCATCCTCAGTGGTTCTCCCTAACAAAATACGAGTAACTTTGTCTAGCCCTAAACTGTCTTCTGTTTTACTTAGTACTAAACAAGCACTCAAAAACAGTTTTGCTTGTTTACAAAAATCAGTTATTCTTAATCATAGAACACAGATGAAGTTAAAACATCCTTGAAAAGGAGCCGTTGAGTATCATGTGTGTATATTGTCCAAATAGAACTATTATACACATTCCATGTGCCGTTCCTTTAACGGTGGAGTTCTTACATAACCATTTAAGGCTTAAGTTACTTGAAAGCAGGATCCATAAAACCTATTTTTGTTTTTTTTTATTTTAATATATTTAGGACAGGATCTACAGGGTCTCACTACATAGCTCAGACTCATGATTCTCTTATTTTCAGCCTCCCAAGTTCTGGGATTACAGGCATGCGCCACCACGCCCAGTTTCAGTCGCCCGCACTGCATGCCAGGGATCAGACCCCAGCCACTGCACTCTGCCTAAGCAGGCACTTTAGTTCACTGAGCTATCTGGCCAGCCCAAAATCTATTATTTAAAAAGTTCATTTGGTTCAGGGTCTCACTATGAAGCTCAGACTCATAGTGATCCTCCTGTTTTCAACCTCCCCAGTGCTAGGATTACAGGTGTGTGCCACCATGGCCACTCTTGGTGGCCAGCTCAGCACACCCAGGTTGGGACCTACGTGGTGCCAGGGATCAAACTCCGGTCCCTGTGCTTGTCTAAGCATGTGCTTAGTATGCTGAGCTACCTCACTAGCCCTTCATAAAACCTACTTCTTATATCCTGGATAATCAGGTGCTTATTAAACATTGATAACTACATAGGCTGGTGCTATTCCTAGAGAGAAACTAGTAATTGGAAACACTAGAATTCTTTTTTTTTTATAACTCATTCAACCAGTGAATGCATATCTGTGTCAAGTATATCTCTCCTTAGGAAGCTCATGGGGAATAGTAAAAACATACTTGGTTTGGAAAAAATATTTATATTTGAATAAATAGAGTAAGGCTAGAATTTTTTGCTCTTTCAATTTTATTTTTAGTTGGCAGACAATGATTTTATGTATATATACTCTTCAATATGAATTTTGATATATCCATCATGGAATGGTTAAATCAAGACAATATGTTTATCAGCTCACATACTTACCTTTTGTGGCCTGAACCAGTTAAAACTTACTGCCTTATAATTTTAAAATATATATTAAATTATTATTAATTATTATAGAAATGACACGGACAGCTACAGGTCTCAGGCATCCCAAAAGAAAAAAACTGGCTAATGAGGGACCCATGACAATTGATAATTGTCTTATACTTGAACTGTAGGTGAAATAGTATCGAAATAGGGAATGGAACTAGAGACTGCCAAAAAAAAAAAAAAAAAAGGATAACCCTAACAGGGGTTGGAACTGCCTTTGTACATATAGTTGAATCTTAAAAGGCTCTGGGGACTGTGATGAAATAAGTTTCTCAACAGCTGTGTCGCTGCAGAGAATCTAATCCTGCTCCCCTGAGCGGAGTCATGGAGCACAATCGGAAATAAGAAACAACTTGAGTGCTCTTCCTTCCTGGAGACCAGACCTATAACCCGGATTTGGGAAGCAATTTTATCAAAAGTGATCAGATTTCACTTATGAAATATTTTGCAGCAGAGAGCTCCTCTTGTACATATATGAATATACCATTAAATTATTAAATTTTACTATTCACTGAAAACTCAATTTTTTTTTTCTTTTATGGGACACAGTATATTTTTGCAAAGATCAGTGCAAGCTGTGCCTCCTCTGGGGGAATAAGGCAGGGGGTCCAAGTTTGAGGTCAGTCTGAGCTATGCAAGCAAGTTCAAAGCCAGCCTTGAACTCAGTAAGACAGTAAGGAAACTGCCAAGCCAATAATAATAATAATAATAATAATGCCAAATAAACAGGCAAAGGGGCAGGGATATAGCTCCGTGGCACACGTGCTTGCTTGACAAGTGCAAGGTGCTAAGTTCAATTCCTGACTCCCCACCAAAAAAATGAAAAAAATTAAACAATGCAAGTATTTTTCAGAGTAGTTGAATCTTTATAGCAGTTGATTTTAAAAGGCTTCTTAGAGAATTAGTTCTACTATAACCATGCTCCTAAACAATGTGAGCAGTTTGGGTATCTGGTACTATTCAACTTTGGCAAGCTCACCAATAAACTTTTTTCTAATCAAATAACTATTTCCTAAAGAGTGTATAGAAAGACTCTTTACTCAGTAAGTTGTGAAATCAGAAGATTCCCTCCTCTAAAAGAGAAAATAACATTCCAGAGAGATTGATAAAAGACACTTTGAGCTTTCCTGTGTAGACCAAATATTCTATTTCTTGTCTAGAGTTAGTTTATAGTCACATGTGTATACACATACCTACTCAAGTACTTAGGTATACAAATACATAAACAAAAGCATATACATATTGTTACCTTTAGTAAGCAAATATCATGTACCAACATTAAACTAATGAAAGTTGATGATATTTCTGAAATAACTCACAATGCCATTCTGTTGTCATTATTCCTATAAAATTAATACTGGAAACTGCTTATTAAGTGCATGTGTTTACCTCTCCCAAAAAGAAAGCACCTTGGACAACTACTACACTATATGCTCAACAAAGAATTTTGTTAAACACAATATATAAAAAAGATCAGCTAAATGAAATGAAACTGCTCAGGCAGTTTCATGTCACACTTCTGCAGTATTATGATGTCTTTTCCAATCATTCTGAGTGACTTACCTGGACTCTACCCTAACCCGCCTTTGTATATGTGCTGCAAAAGCCAGCACCCACCTTAGATTTTATATTACACAATTGGATTTTCAACAAAAGTAATGGTTAAGAGAAATACTGTAGCATATCTTAGAAAATAATAACTTATATGGGACAGGCATTAAATGCCCAAGCTTTTTCATTCCTCAAATTGGGGTAAATTATATAGTCAGAAGGAAGTTTGGAATCAAACCAGGCAGCCAGGCAGAAAATTCCAGTCATTCATGATGAATTAAACTTCACAGTAAAAAACTGTAGGCCCTTTTTGTTAAAACAGTTCATAACCTGGCATATCATACACACCCTAATCCAGGGAGGAAACCAGAGAAAAAAGTTGTTCCACACAAGCTGCTAAAGATGCAGGCCTTGTTTTCAACCTAAATTGAATGACCTCCTTTCTTTGGTGATAAAGAGGAGGGAAGAACTAATGATAAAAAAAAACTAAATGAAATATGGAAATTTAATTGCAGTACAAGTTGAACTGCTAATGATAGTCCTGAAAAACCAGGAAAGATTGTTTGGTAAATAAATCATTCAAGTGAAAATTGTTAAATAGAAAAACCATTGTAAATCAGAGCTTAAGTAAACTGAAAAAACTCATTGCTTTTTCAATTTGAGTAGAAAATTGTGTAAAGCCCGCTAGAGCCGTCATTTTCAATACACAATTTTCTATCACAGATGGTTAATACACAAAATAGAATATCAAAGAATCACTTTCAAAAAAAGAGCCTGGACTATTTACTTGCTATTTTAAAACTTGGCACAAATAGTAATAGTAATAGTTTTAAAGAATTATTGCAAAACCTGGTAATAATAATAAAGTCAGTAATAAGCAGACATATATTATTACCCAAAGTATGGTGAGTCTATTACAAAGCAGTTTTAGTTGTCCATTGTTCTTAGAAAAACACAACTTCTGGGAACAGATTTATAATGTGTATAGTTTATAGTGATTAGAAAATAAGACCTCAATAGGGAAAATTTCATTACTTACTTGATTTATGAAGAATGAAGTTTGGAATTTTCTCTAGGTTTAAAATAATCGGATAAAAGTCCTGAAGAACAGATAAAACTCACTGCAACAAATGACTGTAACTCTTGACTTGGAAGAATAAATCAGTATGGATTCAAATTCAGAACTAGCTTTTATAGAAAATGAAGAGAACCTAAATTTTTGAAATGGTCTAACAGATAATACCTTACTGTTATGTCAAAACTATTACTCAGAATAAAGAAAATACCATTCTCCCTTAAGAAATATTTTTTTTCTTTCAAAGTTAGGTGAACCAGGGAAGCCAATAGTGTAAATCAGTGAGTCTGAGGGCCTAATAAGAGAGTTGGGGGCAGGGAGCTACTCTATAAATCCCAAAGTTTAAAGGCCTAAGAACTACAAGCTGCAATGGCTGAAAACAGGAGAAGGTGAATGTCCCAGCTCAAGAAGAAAGAACAAATGCACCCTTCCTCTGTCATTTTATTCTATCTGGGCTCTCAGTGGATTGAATTACATTCACCCACCTTGGTGAGGGTCGTCTGTTTACTCAGTCTATCAATTCAAATACTGTGGCACTTTCACAGGACCACCCGAAAATAATATCCTACCAGCTATCTGGGCAACCCTGAGCCCTGTCAAATTGACACACACAATTAACTTTAGTGACCTTTTAACTCCTAAGCTCACAACTGGGGAAATGCAGTGTCTGAGAATGCATGATCTAAGTGTCCTTGCCTGTTGATCAAATTAAGAATATGTGTCACATATCATCAGGATGAAATGGTGAAGCCCATCATGGGTCTTCCCATGATTCAGGTAGCAGTGACACTTTCCCCACCCCACCCCCCAGTACCACCTACCACTATCACATGGCACCTGGGTATGAAAAGCAGCCTTCAAAGGAAGAAGGGAGGGGTGAGGACTACATTTATATATTTATGGAGAAAAGAACAAAGTGGAGCAAATAGCTGAGCCATAACCTGCTCTTCCAGGAGGCTGCTCTTACCCTGGAAGACAGGAGCTGTGAGAGGAATGAGGTAAAAATGGCATAAAAACGGGAAGGAGGTCAAGGAAGAGCAAACAGGTACACAGATGTCATGAGCCACCACAAGAATATATGAATGAGAAGCAAGTCTATTGAAATACCTCATAAATAGTATTATAATTACAACTTTCCATATATGTATTGCTTTCTGTGAAAGACTGATGAAAAAAAATGACAAAGCAATTTTTCTGTTCTCATATTAGCTAGAAGTCTTTAAACTCAGAATCCAGCTTAGTCTGTTCTTTAATCTCCTATAATGTCAAACATGATAGGCAAGGGACTGTCATCAAACTTTGATGGACTTATGAATTACCTACAGGCACTGAAAAAATGAGATTCCAACTCTGGGTCTAGGTTGAAAGTTGATGTTATACCCTTCTTGTGAGATCTTCAGTTTTGTTCATTAGTATATTCAGCATCTTGTTTCACTAGCTGGCAATCTGCTTCCCACCCAGAAGCTGCTGTGTCCAGTGATGCTTTATGCTTCATTTTCTACAGCAGCAAAATGTGGTATAATCTAGATAGAAACAGGTTGTGTGTAGCGATTGTTCCAAAAGTTATTTCCCCCTTTGTTAAAACTTGTTTCCTCTAATATAAATTATCACAGCTATATCTACAGTATACAATATAGATATTTTGCTTTCTTACTAATTAATAATAGTGGGATGTTTTTATTCTTGAATGCTGAGGGGGATTCTGGAAAGTAGTTTGGGGGCAGCCAAGAGTGTTAGAAAACTGTAAAACTAAGCAAGAGATGAGAGTTTCCATTTAGGTCTTCACCTAAGTGATTTGTTGACTAGGTTAAATCAGTAAACCTCCCTGGGATTTAGTTTTCTTGGCTATTAAACTGACTTTGTCTTTCCAGCTCTTACTCAATAATTTTTAAAGTGGGAATGGAGGACAGGGAAATATGCTTTATCTAGGCTTGTGGAAGTATGGTAATGATACGGTGCTTGATTGATACATGACCGGCACTTAAACTACTTCTATTGAAAGCAGTTCATCTTGGCCTCTTAGATAGTATTTCTGTCAGGAAAACATACCCAGACAAGTTGAAATCTGCCCTTAGAAGAATGTAGGTGATTATAAAAGTATTAATGACTCAGAAACCAAAAGCTACACAGTTCTCATGACCTGAAGCTGTATTGACAAAACATTTCACACCGAGTACTGGTTGTTTGCTAAAAGTCCAGAACCAAATCACTGAGGCTTGAACACCTGTATCACTGCAGTCTTCCCCAAGCACTGACTTGGGCAGTTGCTGTGGTTCATGCCACATCCCAGTCCTCCACTTCACTCCCAGCTCAGAATAGTTATTTTAATTTTGGTGCACAGAACATATTTTTTTTGCATGCATTAATACAAGCTCCTTCAAAATCTAAAAGTGCCAGCAATAAATGTGACCATCCTTTTATTATTTTCTTGGGGCTGAGGAGATGGCTCAGTGGAATAGGCGCTTCCCTGGCAAGCGCAAGGGCCTAAGTTCAATCCCCGCTTCCACAAAA
>NDGM011009873.1:0-12177 GCA_002564305.1 Octomys mimax
TTTTGAGATGGTCTTGCTGTGCAGCTCATGCTGGCCTTGAGCTCACTTTGTAGCCCAGGCTAGTCCTGAACTCACAAAGATCCTCCTGCCTCCAGCTCCTAAGTGCTAAAATTACAGGCTTGTACCACTACATCTGGCCTGTTTCTTTATAAATGATATCAGTAAACCTGGCATGGTGGTGCATGCCTGTAATCCCAGAATTCAAGAGGCTGAGACAGGAAGATCGCTGTGAGTTCAAGGCTAGCCATGACTACATAGTTCAAAGCCAACCTGAACTATACAGCCAGACCCTGTCTCAAAACGAAATACATAAAGTCAGTAAAAAAAATACTAATCAGTATGGATTATGGGAAGATAAAGTCCAGACTGTAGCAGTTGTGGGGAGGGTGAATGAAGTTCAAGAAAACTCATAGGACAGAAGATCTCACGCCTGGGCCTAGCTCTCCTGGCTGGCTGGCACCACATCGCAGACCATTCCTGCTCCTAGCACCCTCTGACCCTTTTCAGTTTTTTCTATCTGAAATAAAGAAGTCCTGGTGGTCCCCGGATTCTCTGAGGGCTTCGACCTTCTAGACTGACCCTTTGTGATCTCAGAGAAGAAGATGGGCCAGACTATCAAGGTCATATAGCTAGGAGAGCTAGGGTGACCCTAGGTCAGCCAGGGCCACATTCTCATCCAACAACATTGTTTACTCCCTAGGCAACTAGCAGAAGCCACAAGCTCAGCCCCCTGGAGTGCCTCGCTTTCCTGTCTGTGCCCCGCATACAGACTGTGCAGGGAAAAAGTGGGGTGAGCCAAATGACACAGGCCAGCCTCACGCCCTGCTCCAGACAGCAGTAGTCCAGCTCTGGCACTGTGCCTTTAAGAGACAAATCCCTTTGCTGGGGATACCTGTTGCCATGGAGATGGCAGCCTGAATCCCGCAGTGAAGGGATGCTGCTGCCATCCTCCAATCCCTGGTTTTGGGGGCCCCACAAACCCATCTAAGACCCTGTCCCCCTACTATGCACCACTGTTCCAGAGACCCTTCTTGCTGTAGATGGCCCTCAACCATAGTGTCATCCCACCAAAATTAATCCACAGCAGTACTTCTGGGGCACCCAGGCTGGCAAGAGCGAGGCACACAGAGGCCTGACTATGAGGAAAGAAAACAATGCTGGACCATGGTCTGATGGGCTCCACCAGTCAGTGGATGGGACCTGTCTCCAAGGCCCTTGCAGCACCAATACATGGTTCCACCCTCTTCGTGGGCCCTCTCAGCTCCTGGCTCCTGTTTCAATCAGTCATACACTTCTGGGAGGCTGGAATCCTTCCCTGCCTGCATTCCCCCTCCCAGGGCTTGGGTGCAGGCAGGACCCAGGTTCCTGCAGGCCTGTGGATAACTGCAGACGGGCCATGAGAACCACACAGTGGCAGTGTCGGGGACACTCCCTGTGTGCCTCCCATTGAGTCTAGTTTTAGAGATGAGTAGTCAGGCTCAGAAAGGTTGAGTGGCTTGTTAAGGCCCCAAAGCCAGGAAGTGGTTGTCCAGATTCAAGGCCAAGTCCAGCTGACCCCAAAGTTGGACCTCTTTCCATGACGTCCCCTCTGCTGCCCTCTGTCATGGTTAGCCTGGCTGGGAGCCCCTCCTCTGACCGAGCATCCTTGGGTCTGAGGACTGGCACAGCCACGACAGCAGCCTGCATGCCAGCATAGCAGTCTGGCTGTGAATCTTCACTCCTGCATGAAATCTGCCAGCCACGGTACCAGCACCATGTGCTCAGGCCTGGGTCTACAGCCTGAGCGGCCTTGGCAGTGCAAGTGCAGCCATTGGGTCCTGGGCATCTCTCCCAGCCAGAGGTGCCTGGAGCCTCACCTATCCATTACCACCCCGGAGCCCACAGCCCAGACCCTAGACTAAAGGCAAAGTGGAAAGGGACGTGGACAGGAAGAATGACAGGGGAAATAGGGCAGGTAGGTTTGGAAGGGGCTTTGCAGGCTCTGCTGTCCCCACAGACAGCCCTGGACTACCTGACTGCCCCAGTGTTCTGCCTCTAATGCCTTTCCGGTTACTTCCCTCTGAGAAGGATACCCTTCCCAGACACAGCTCCATGACCCATTTGAGTGTCAACTTCTGTCCCAGGCAGATGAAAACTTGATTCCAAGCAGCCCTAAAATTGTTTTCACTGCCAGCACTGACTCCCAGGAGGGCTCTTCTGCACACCCTTCTCCTGTGCCCTGAGCACTCCCCAGGACAGCCCCTATGCACACACTGCATTCTCATGGGCCTGGCACCCTGTTGGAACCCAGACCCCACTCTCCCAACTGAAATCCCAGAACATTCCAACATTGGAGTATCTTGGCTCATCCCAGGGACTCCAAGGTTTCAAGGGCTGCGAAGAGCTACTTACCCTAAAGCATGTAACGTGGTTCAACTTATAAGAAACTGACTTGACCACAACAGTTTCAGGCAGGGATGGGAGAAGCTGTACTCCCTCATTAGCTTATATGTGAGAAGTTGGCTGCTAAGGGCCCTCAGGATGGGAGTGGAAAAAAATCCCCAGGGTGCTGGCTACTTTACAGCTCTTCCTCCACTGGGACAGTAGTTGCCTAGGTCACCAACCAGGAATGGGCCACGAACAGCAAGGCCAAAGTAGAGGAAAGGTGAAGAACCATGACATAATTCCCCCTCACCCACCCAAGCTTGCTTAATACCCTCCAGCACCCGATGCCCACTACTACCCTCAGGAGAAAATGCAGGCTCCTCAATGGCTCCTGTGGTCCCTGCCTTTCCAACCTCAGCCCTCTACACCACACACCTTCCCTTCTGCCAGTTACATCCACACGCCTAGCTCTCTGCTGGGGACAGTCCACACATACATCCTCCAGGAAGCCAACTGTGAAGCACCCAGATCTTAGTTTGGACGTCACTTTTCCCTGGGCTTCCCTTGGCTAGGTGCCACCTTTGTGGTCATACAATGTACTGCCTTGACAGTCACATGATGATAACCCCATAGAGGGCATGGGCTGGACCTCGCTCACCATGCTTTCCCTGTGCTGTGCAAACTCGCCAGGAAAGACGCACAGTGAGTGAATGGGAGCCGCAGGCCTGCCTGGAGATCCTCTACCACCTGCTCTCCACTTCCTTAAGTGGGTGTGCATATGTGTGCATATGTCTGGGGACAGAGAGGGTGAAGCGCTCCAGAGAGTCCCTCCAAACCAGAACAGGGCTGAACAAAAGCATCTGATAACTCCTCGTTCTTCCTTCTGTTGTGGGCCCCATGGCTCAGCATCATTCAGTGCTAGCCCAAGAGGTGTCCCCAGAAGATCCAGCCCTCAGGCAAGCACTCACTGTGTGCCAGGTACTGGGCTGAACATCTATTTGAATCCTATCAATACTTGTAGAAGGCATGTACTGCTGCTTATGTGAGGAAGTAAGTTCAGAGAGCTCTAGCTGCCTGCCCTGGTCACACAGCCAGGGAGAGGGGACATGGAATTTGAACCACTGCCACACCCTGAGATCTGGTATACCATAATGCAGGAAGTGCTGGTGGCTGGCTCCTGGGCCACAGAGTGACAGGGCCAGTAGAGACCCCTGGCCCCACTCTTTGCACCCCTGAAGTGCTGAGCAACGGTCCAAGGTCACACAGCCTGGGTGGACGACAGGAGGGGCAGAAAGCTGGGAGCATTGGGGAAGTCAAAAAGGCAGCTTGGATGACCAGAGGATCTGGACCAGACGTCTCATGCTTGGGCCTCAGGTCCTTTTGCTCAGAGGCAGGCCAGATTCTGCTCTCCAGGAGGCCTCAGCACCTGTTCCCCAGAACACAGAAGCCCCTTTGTGCCATGTGCGGCGGTGCTTGCCTATACTTCTAGCTACTCTGGAGGCTGTGGTTTGGGAATTGAAAATTCAAGACCACCCCAGGCAACTTAGTAAGACTGTCAAAATAAAATTAAAAGGGTGGGGAAGGGTTGGGGCTATAGCTCAGCGGTATAAGCACTTCCCTGGCAAATGCAAGGTCCCAAGTTCAATCCCCAGTACTGCAAAAAGATAAATAGGGTGGGGAATGTAGCTCAGCAGTACAGTAGCCCTGGGTTCAATCCTGAGTACTAGAGGGGGAAAAAAAAATCCCCTTTCGTGGTTTTCCTTAGGGCCCCACCCACCCTCCAACCTGGGGTCTAGTGGACGTGGGCCTAGCTCTTGACAAGACTCTGGCTCCTACTGGGTGCTCCCCAGGTAGGCAGAGGGAGCAGGTGAGAGACCCTGGCACCAATGCTGGGCTGTGTTCCTGTTCTCTGCTCCACTTGTTTCTCTCAGGAGGAAAATACAGGCTTTGTTTTGAATCCCTTTGAGAGCCCAGGCTGCTTAGAGACTGGGTGGGGCCTTGGCCTGCAGGCGCCTCTTGCTCTGCCCTTTCCAACCTGTTTTATTCCAGGCCTTCAGGAACTGAAAAATGCCCTTCCGGGTCTTCCTGCCCATTTAGCGGGTCCAGACACTCCCTCCCCTTCCCAGAGGCTCACTACTCCCTCTTCACAAGAGGGAAAGAGGCCAAGAGTGAGGAAGGAACTTAGGTCTCAGCTGCCAAGGTCCAGGACTGCAGCCAATGGGTCAGTCACATCCCCACTGAAGAGAAGACCAGCACCCCTCCCTCCTGGGCCCACCTCAGCAGCTTGTTCTGTCTTCCTACGCTACTTTCCACTGAACTCTCTGCTGGCCTGTTTGTTCTTAAGTTTTTTAGGTGCCGGGTGCTATGTTACCTCATTTGATCCTAATGCCACACCCTCAAGACAGCCCTACCTGTACTCCTGCTGCACTTGGGCATGCAGAGGTGCACTGTGATGGCCCTGGGCTCATGGTGAGAGACAGCAGGAGCCATGGCAATGAGCAGATGGAGAAAGCCGGGATATTTTGGAGTGCAGTCAAAAGCTCCAGCATCCTTTCCCTCTCATTGGATGTGGAAACAAGGCAGGGGCTGGGTTTTACTGGGGTCTCCCCAGGGGTAGCAGCCAGGAGGGAAATGGATTGAAGCTTCCTTGGCCCAGACCAGAATCTATCACCTCAGAGTGAGGTGCCTACCATGTAGCCTGAGCCTGGAGATAGGGCCGGGAAGTCCTTCTTGTAGGACATGTTGGTCAGTCAGACCAGTCACATCCTTAGAGTCAGGAGAGGGCAGGGGTGAAGTCAGAGGCACCACCCTCAGAGGAAAGGGAGAAGACCCTCAACTCAAGCTGCAGAGTGAGACTAGGGCCACTCATGAGGGTGAGGTGGGGGGCTGGGGATACCAGGGGTTGTCCCTTGAAATATATTCCAGCTGCCATGGCTCATCCATGGCAGCCTCGGGCAGGCTACCACATGACTGGGGACTGCAGGGCTAGTCAGCTCTGTAGCCCTCTGTGCAAGGTAGGAGCTGCTCTGCTTGGACCCAGGTGGTCTGAGAGGGACCTGCCCTGGGAGCACCAAGTACCTCACCATAGGGAGGCCTCCCTGCACATATGAAACTTCTTCCTGTGTGTCGGCTCTGACAAGCTGGGACATAGCCAGCTGAGCTTCGTTCATGCACAGTACTAAACAGGTAAACCGAGGCATCATCTCATCTAGGCTTTTAGAACCAAGGGAAGCTGGGACATCCCTCACGCCAGCCCAGAGGGTAGGAGGGTATAAAGCGCAGACCCCAGCCTGGGTCCTCTCTTGTGTCAGGCAGGTGCCAAGCCACAGCCAGCCCCATCCAGGTACCTGCCTGAGTCACCTACTCACCGTGGCTGTCTGTTGCTGTGTGGCCTGAGCCGCGAACCGGGCCACATGGTTGACGATGGGAGAGAAATTGGTAGGGCCATAGAAGCGGATATGAGGCAGGCAGGCTGAGTATGCCTGAGCGATGCCATCCACACCTAGCTCGGAAAAAGAGTCCAGGTCAGGCCAGAGCCCTCTGGCCCTGCACCTCCTGCTCCTACCTCACTGCTTCTGAGTTACTGCTGGGGAGACTGGAAGCCCCCAGAGTGAGGCAGGGTGGTAAAAATCCTGAGTCCCCAGTGTGAAGTCACACAATCCTGAGCTGGAATTCTGCCCTGGCCACTTCCTGGCTGTGGGTCCTGTCTCTTTGTCTGTCAGTGGCACTGATAACCTACACATGCTTGGGCAATTGGCAAAGCCTGCAGTGACAATGGGAAGCCATGTGACATCCACTCTGGATACTCTCCAGTGTTGGTTGGGCTGGGGACACACTCAGTGCTTAACAGTAGCTTGCTGTTGGGAGCCCCCAGGTATGCCACGGCCTTGTGCTCCTGCCTGGGAGGCCTCTGACCAGGGCAGAAGTTGCTCAGCTTGACAAAGTCTCTGGAAACCAACACCAAGCCAGACAGACCCCTGCAGGAACACAAGACCACACATCTAAATGTCTGTTTTCAAGTCACAGCAATGTCCCCAAGCTGGAAATCCTCCGGGGATTTTCTTTCTGGGTACAAATCTGGCCTGGTTTTGGAGATCCCCAGGGAAGGTAAATGCTATTGCCCAAGCCAAATCCTAGGCTGGAGGGGCTCATGATAATGGGGCCTCTTCCATACTCTCCTGGGTTCTTGCCCCTCTCCTCCATTCTGGGTTGTTATAATGTCCCTGGGAGGCTCAGAAATCCTCAGAAGCCTGGGGTGGTGTGAACACCCATCCCACTTATGGCCTAGCCTTGCCTCTACCTTCCAAGGCTTTTCATGAAGGATTGGAGGGCAGGTGGGGCCTTCTGGGGAGGGGGGAAGATAGGCAGCAGGGAAAGATGTGTGATGCGTCCTCCTCCTAGTTCACATGGCCTTCCTGTCAACTGTTTCCTGTCATTCTCACCTGAACACCCAGGGAAGTAAGGTAAGCAGGGCTCACAGCTCCTAGGGCAAGTAAGATGGCAAAATCTCAGAGAGGTGCAGTGACCTCCCTAAGGTGCTGCAGTCAGGAAAGGACAGCAGCTGACCTTGAACCCAGTACTGTCTGACTCCAAAGTCCAGCTTATCCCCACCTGTCATTCTAAACAAGTGTGACACAGAAGGCTGTCAGGAAGGGACAGAAACCTGCACCTGCCTCCTTCACCCAGAGAGACAGCCAGGCCATTGTGCACTAGGGGCAGACACAGGCAGGGTGCACTCACCTGAACAGAAGGGGTTGGTGGGGTTGAAGTTGATGGCAAATTCGTGGGAGACCTGAAATGCAAAGGACATGCTGAGCTAGTAGCCTCTGGCCCAAGTCTGGCCTAGGTTGCCTCTGCTGCCTGGTCAAGGCCCCTTGGAGGCCACCTGCTTTCTTACCCTGCCTGCACCACCTCAGATCTAGGTTGCTGATCCTCCACATCAGCTTCTGGTTCCACCCCCAAGGCTGCCTCTCAGATGCCTTCAATCCACTATGGGGCAACTGAAGCCTTCCACAGAGCCCTGCAGCTGTAAGCAGGCAACCCCCTGTGGACTGTGGGGCTGCAGAGCACTGGGAAATACTCCTCTACCCATGGCCACTGTGTGAGGTCATAATGACAGGGCTACTTGCTCAGGCTTTCCAGATCTTAGCAGGAAGTCAAGCACTTGGGAGAAAGCCTCCCTCACATAGCCACCTGGGATTAGTGACACTGACCCCCTCAGACCTGGACTCGGGGTCCAGTGGTAAAACAGAGCTAATGGGGAGGCAGAGGAATCATGTGAAGCTCTGGCAGCTTCCTACGGGATGGGTTCCATGTCTCTGCTATATGTCCCCATGCTGGCCCAGTGGGTCATAAAGACTCTAGAGCCAAAAGGCAACTAGCTGGGCTGGATCCCAATTCCACTCTGCCAACAAACACTGCACACCTATTATATGCCAGCACCCAGTGCCTTCCCCTAGAGGTCACAAGCAAATCACAGGGCTGAAAGGACAACACCCAGAGCAGGGAGGAGCCCTGTGAGCACAGTCAGGAAGGGATCCTGAGGAGCCAGCGCTCTAAGCTGAGAAGTAGTGGGGAAACCCAGTGAAAAGGGCAACTAGCAGAGCACAGACCACATGCAAAGTGTGAGGGCCAGGTTGGTGTGGACGAGCAAGGCTAGTCAGAATGACAGGGGAGGGCTGGGCCTGGCTGGTTCCCAGCATGGCAGGTGGGACAGAGCATCTGCCTTCTCCAAGCCCAGCTTGAGTGAGCACTTGGCCTGGCCAAGCCCCAAACTCCCCAGTGTTGCCCTATGACATTTCCAAGGAGGCTTTTGCTCAGAAAACATCTCATTCAGCCCAGTTCTTTGAAAGCTGACTGGTGTCCTAGCAACAGGCTCGTGCTGGGCCCAGCCACACAGCCTGCCCTGCCCCCCATGTGGCATCCATGTGCTTACCCAGAGATCAACTCAGGTCCCACAGGACCGGGCCTCATACTGCTCAGAGCCAGGTGCCCACTCAGAGCCACTCTCTGCAATTCTAGGTGCCAAATGGCCTCCCACAGAAAACAGGAGGCAGACACTCATTCTGTCAATGGGATGTGGCCCAGTGGGGCAGACAAGGGGGCACTTCTGAGACAGACGTGCAGACTGAGGAGCCCCTGTGCTCACCCTGGCCAGCTGCTCATCAGGAGGCAACAGATCTAGGGGGGAATCCTCTGCATCTAGCTGCCCCCCTGGAATCCAGGCCCCCATGGTGAAGGTGAAGTCCCATTGGCCTCTGAACGTTGGCTTTTTTACCTGTAAAATGTGACAGTACTGCCTTTCTCTGACTGCAGTGGCTCCAGTTTTCTGGTCTGTCTCACTGAATGCCTGCTCTGGGTCACCTGACACCCCTCTCCCACACCCAGAAGACGCCCCTTCCCCACTGCCTCCTCCTCCTCCTGTCTCCTTCCCAGCCCACTGCCTGCTTGTCCTCACCTCCTCCCACACACTCACCATCTCCACACCCTGTGCAAGCTCTTGCCCACCCTGCCAGGCCTCTGCCATGGTGACTCCTCCTTGAGGTCAGCCTTCTGGGAGCTGCTGACCATGCCCCCCTCGTGGAAACATGATTAAGTGGGTAACAGCAAGGCCTACTGCTCATCAGCTTTGGGGAAGAATCAAACGAAGCCAGCAAGGCGGTGGCACTCTGGGCGGAACATTCTAAGGGCCCAGCAGGGCCGCTTCTTATTGCTCTACCTTCTGGACCTTTTGCACTATGCCACCTCCCCAGTTTCCTCCCTGCCCCAGCCAGGCTGCCGCAATCCTGCTTCCTGTGTGGGCTCTGCTCACCACTGCTTCTCAGCGTTGCCCACTGGAGTTCTTGTCATCAGCCCAGGCAGCCCAGCCTCCACTCCTGCCCACTGCATTCTGACCCAGAACTCTCTCTACCTTACCACCTGCCCTCACAGCCCAGCCCAGCCCTCACCCCAGTGGATGACACCAGCCCCCCCCACCCAGCTGGAAGTCTGGGGGTCTCTTCAACCAGTACCCACTCAGTCACCCAGCCATCCTGTGGACTGCCCAAGTCTCCCTGCCACCTTCCCTTCTCTCCATCCCCACCCCATCCACCTACCCTCATCCCTCCCACACGCAAACTGGATTATGGCCCCATGTGGTCTCCACCGCTCATCAATACTCCAGTATCTCTCTACCTTGAGTGTCTTCAGTGGAGATCCAATCACCCTCTGGCCCCTGGGGCTCCCTCTGCCTTGAGAGCACCCTGTGTCCCACTGCCACCCAAGTCACTCTACAAATATCTACTTCCCTTCTTGACTAGACCCTGCCTCCTCTGGGAAGCCTTTCTTGATGTTCCAGGCTAAGGCAAGCTCCCTCCCCTGGGCTTCCCCCAGGCCTGTGATGCTGCATTTCAGCACCCAGACCCTGCCTGTCCTTAGGGCCACTGGACTAAGCACACAAGGCCTTGCGCAGTTTCAATTTCAGATAATACCAACCAATTTTTTTCATTAAATACAGTCTGGAATATACCCCATGCAATATTCAGCACAAATTTATAGTTTAAAACATCATTGTGATTTTTTTTTGAGAGGCAGTTGAGAGAGGTTTTTGCTGTTTTCACTAGTTCACACCAGTTTTGAACTCATAATGTAACCCAGATTGGCCTCCATCTCATAGCAATCCTCCTGCCTCAGCCTCCTGAGTACTAGGATTACAGGAATGTGACACCAAAACTGGCTTATTGTGATGTAAAATTCAGATGTCCCTGGGTGTCCTGAACTATTTGCTACCTCTGCCTACCCTGTCTGATTTTGCCTTCCACACAGCAGAAAGAACAAAAGGCACATGAGCTGCCCCAGTCAGGGTGCCAGTGCTGCAGGCATTGAGGAGCAGCTGAGACAAGCTGGCAGCTGGCAGCGCTCTCGGCTACCTGTAAGACCTCCCAAACCCACCAGAGACCACACACACACACACACACACACACACACACACACACCCCATACAATCAGGGGCAACCAAGGCAGTTCTACTCACCTTCCAGTCTGGGGGTAGCTGGGCCCCAAATCCCAGAGCTGGAAACATCTTATCACTAATTAGAGAGAGGAGAGAACACCATGTCACATCTGGGCACTGCCCCCTTTCCCTGCTGGCCCCCACCTGCCTTGCACACCTCTGGGGGCAGGAAGACAAGCTCATCACATCTAGAGAAAGCTAGGATATTCTGTCTGCAGAGCCCAACCCCACCTCTGGGTACTGGGTGGGCACCTGGCCTAACCGTACTCATAGCAGACACTGATAATCAATAACAGCACTTCTAACCAGTGGGCCTTTGTATAGTTTCTAGGTCCTTCTCAAACCCAGCCAGCTACAAAACCAACATCATCATGGAAGCCGAGTGTACTGGCTCCGGTCTCTCTGCCTCCTGTTCATGGCTGGAGAAAACTTTCCACAAATGAGAACTCTGACTTGGCACTCAAGGGCCTTCATCACTGGCCCCAGAGCCTCGTTTTTTGCCTTCTGCCTGTTCCCTCCCTTTCTCAAACGTACAGAGCGCTTTTCATCTGTTTCAATTCTGTTGTGCCGCTACCTGAAGTATTTGTCCTCATTCCATTTCCCATGCAAACCCTTTGTCCTCTATGACTCAGTCAAAATAGACCTTCGCTCTATGGGCTTCCCTGACCCCCAGTGCTGCCCCTCTCTCTGTGCTCCCATGGCTCCTCCTGCCTCACGTGGAAGCTTGTCTCTCAGAGCTCCCGTGATTTCTTCTCTTTCTCTTGTCTGCTGAGATCAAGAACAGTGTCTCACCTGTTCATATGGTCCACTGAGGATCCCTCGGGCTGCCACTGGAGGACAAACCGTAGTACCCAAGGCAGAAGGAGGGGCCCAAGGAGGAAGCCACTGAAATGTGTTTGGCAGGTGACTGTGGCCCAATTCAGTGTCCTGGGCTCCTAGGGCCTTGCTAAGTCCCATGCCCACAGGACACCTTGCCGCAGAGGCCAAGCGGTCGGGTGGACCCCAAGGCCCTCACCTGACCATGCAGATGGGCCTTCCACCTCCCCACTCTGCAGGCTGGCTGTACCCCTCTTCATATGGCCTGAATGGACACTGGTCATCAGGCTGTCTTATGGAGGCCCAGTACATATGGATTCCCTGCTCTTCCCCTACCCTTTTCCTTCACTGCAGCTTTCTATATACCCCTGTTCAGAGTTCCCCACAGCATAGTCATGGGAAGACAGTCCAGCATGCTGGCTGTTCCTTCAAAGGCCCCAGTAGGAGCGAGACTATGAGGCTGGTGCATCTGGCCTCCAGCACCCTGATGTCCAGCACATTTAGATAAATTCTCAGCTCCCACTCCCAGCCTCTGTTTCCCCAGGGCTAGAAGGAGCTGCAGCAACAGTGCACAAGTCTTATCTTCTGTCCTACCCAATTTCCTTACTGGTGACTCATATGCAGAGGATCCAGTTTGAGCCTAGGGTTGGCAGTTAAGAGCATAGCAATCAATTAGTGATGTCTGTCAGAGGTTAAGGAAGGGACACATGAGAGTGCATGCCACAGGCTGGATGTCCCTGGGCTTGCAGACTTCTGGGTCCCCTCTGGCTCTGACAAGCTAAACCTCCTAGCTGAGGGGCCCAGCTGATGTTCCAAATCCCTCTCCAAACTCACCTGTCGTAGTCCTGGATGATCTGTCCCACTGCCCAGATGGCTGATAGGTATTCGTTGGTGCCCATGGGGTTGATGTAGTGCAAAGACGAAGGGTCCAGGGGATTCCCATTGGAAGCTGTAAAGTCTATTCCAACCTGCAGAGTGGGAGTTGGGGGTTGGGAAACACAGAGTGG
>NDGM011009893.1:0-27015 GCA_002564305.1 Octomys mimax
ATAGCTCAGTAGAATAAGCACTTCCCTGGCAAGCGCAAGGGCCTGAGTTCAATCCCCAGTTCAAAAAAAACCACAATGTTTTTATGAAAATGTGTCTCAATATGGCAGATTTTACTATTCATAGTGATGTGGTTTTGTGGAATTTTTAAGTCTGAAGTCTTCTAAGAGCTATCACTGTAGTATTCATGTGATAATTTGCTTTCTCTTTTATCTCTCTTTTCATCCAATCAGCTGTCTTCTTCAACTGACTTTTTAAATTTTCTTCTTCCTGCTGTTTCTTGACTGTGGGTCTCCGTGTAGTCTCCACTTCACAATATATTGCTTTAACTCTCTCTCTTACCCTTTCTGTTAATTTCTTACGATCTCAGCTGTGATTTTAAGCACTTGCGATGCCTCTCCCTTTGCTGCTTATTGTCTGTCCGCATGCCCCTGCTGTTTCTTCCCAGGAGCATGCCTTTCCAGCATTCTGAAAATATTAGTGACTTATTGTTTTTCTGTTGTTTCCTTTCTTTCTTGAAGTATCTCATTTACTCACTGGGCTCTATTTTCATTGTTTTCTTTTCGGAGCTTTTCATGCTCACTGGACTTCTTTTTGGCATGTGTGGAAATCTGTTCCTTGGAGGCTGAGACCTCGCTGCACAGCCTTGGCCTGGCCGTAGGTGGGGAGCACAGCAGGGGGCCAGGGGGCCGGGGGGATTCTCATGGAACCGCACTGACAAGAGGTCTCAAAGAGCACGTTTAGTTCATGAGCCTTAATGCTCGACCCCAGGTCGGGCTGTGGAGTGCCCTTGCCGGCCAGCACTGAGCAAATGCAGCAGGAAGGGCCGAATGCCCCTGGGGGCCATGTGCAGCGCCCATTCCTGTCTCCCCTCTGGCTCCCGGCTTCTGCCTTCCAGGGGGCCCTGCTTATTCCTTATAATTTTACCAACTCTTTCCTGAACTTACCTCATTGTGTAACACCTTGCCAAATGTATTTAAGAGCAACATACACACACACACACACACACACACACACACACTGCTAGTGATCTATCCTGCAACCTTCTCCACAGCAGGGAGCTCAGTTGCATGTGGCTTTCCTTGACAGTTGTCCCAGGGTCTAATTGTACCAACTATTTTTCCCTGTCATCTAGAGCTCGCCAACCTGCTAACTTCCAGTTTCTATTTTCTTGCCACTCTTTCCACTGAGCACCACCTATTGTAGGGTTTTGGTGGCTGTAGCTAACTAAACAGATACTAAAGCCAAATACCGATAGGCAAATATGTGATCACTCTAAGGAATGAAAATCTTCTGTTTTCCTGGGATATAACTAAAAAAAAAAAATTGTATATAACTCGATGTCTATGCATATATTTGGAAATGATTCCCACAATTAAACTACTTAGTACTGTGTATCTGCAAACATACAGTAGCTACTCTTTTCTTTCCTTTTCTTTTCTCCTTCTCCTCTCCTCTCCCACCCTTCACCCTTCTACTCCCCCTTCCTCTTCTCCACTTCCTCCTCCTCTTTTTTCTTCCTTTCTTTTCCCTGTGTGTGTGTAAGTGTGTAAGTGTGTGTGTGATGAGAATGCTTGTAACCCACTCACTTAGCAAAATTCTACTGTAATTGTTTGCATTCCATTCCAACACACACAGTCTATTGGGCACTATCTAGCCCTCCCCAAGCAGCACGTGGGGTCCTGAGACCCTTCTGTCTTCACTGCTTTGCATATAGCCCTAGGATCCCAATAGAATGGAAGAGAGAGGATTCACTGCATACGTGGGCAGTGGACACTCAGGATATCCTTTCTGTGCATTAGTCATAATTAGACAAATCTAATTGTGTGGCTCCTTTTACTATAAATAGGCTCAAAAACCCCTTGCTTCTAGGGATAAAAGGAAACAATGGACATTAATAGGCACGTGGCATAAACAGCTGCTCTACCACTCTACTTCACAGTTGTAGAATTTTTGAACACTTCCATGTCTTATTTCTCTAGACTTTTCATAGATACTTTTTATCTATTCCACTATTTTCCTGCCACTTGGCTGGGCGCTAAGAGGATACAGAGGTAAGTACAAGTATTCAATTTGCTATTCTTAGATGGAATTTCCAGTGCATTTCTCTGAAGCAACATTTTTGAACAAGCTTGGTGAGAATAATTTAACACATTTTATGTAAGGAAGAAGTTGGATAGAGAAGGTTATGATAGGAGGTATTTATTTAAATTATTCAGGTTAGAATGACTATCAATACATGTATAAGGTCCAGCAATTCATCACAGAAAATGTCATAAATATAAATAATTATAGTGATGGATCATAAAATATTTAGATTTCTGAAAGTTGGATAAGTAGTATTTCTTTTTAAAAAAAATTTATTTATGTGCTACAGGGTCTTGCTACACAGCCAGAAATGTAGAGATCCTCCTGTCTCAGCCTTTCCAGCGCTGAGATTATAGGTGTGCACCCCCACATCTGGTTGTGGGACTGGCATAGCACACTCTGGGTTCCAGACCTGGCACTGCATGCGATACCAGGGATCGAACTCAGGTCCTTGTGCTTGCCAGGCAGGCGCTTAGACTGCTGAGCTATCTCCCCAGCCGAGTAATATTGAAGAACCCAACTTTCCAAACAGCATATTCAGTACAGATTATCAAATATTTCAGTCTCCACTTTCTGCAGAACATCACAGGAAACTGTCAAAGTGCACTACGACAGTAACGACCACTGTGTGCAGCTGTGGTGTGCATAGCGAGCCTACAAAACACACAGGCGTCCTCTCACTTTGCTCACATAGCAAACCTTCATGGAAAACTTAATGTCCATTTTTCCCCCTTTCAAGAAGCTGAGGCTGGGCTGGGAGGTAGCTCTGTTGTCTAAGTGCCTGTCTGGCAAAGACCAGAGTTGGATCCCCAGTACCATGTGCCCTGCTGGTCCCAACCCTGGTCACGCCTACTGCCCTGAAACCAGGCATGGTGGTGCACGCCTGTAATCTCGGTGCTGGGGAGACTGAGACAGGAGGGTTATTTTAAGTTCAAGCTATGTAGCAAGACCCTGTACTAAATAAATAAATAAGAATCTGAGGCCCTAAGATTGTGAGCAACCTACTAGATAGAGTTCACACTCCTGGAAATTTGCAAAATTAAAATCTTACTTCCAATCTGGGATATTTCAAAGTAGCCATAGCGCCTTGTAGACAAACCACTTTTGTTTCTTTTTATGAGTTTTGAGACATTCATTATGAAGTGAGTAGGACAAAGTTTACTTGAATGGTACAGACACCTACCCTACACGTGTCCAAAGGGAAGCTTAAAACCGTCTTCTCTCTCTTCACACGCACAGCCCCAGGAAACCAAAGCATGTGGGACTCTCTGCCCAGCATCTATGGAGGCCACAGCTCATTGTGGCCACTGTGACTTCAATTTCACCAGCGACGTTTGTGTTGTGACACGTGGGTCCCCCAATTCCACAGGGAAGGCGTTGACTGGAGACACATGTGCATCTCTCGAGGAGACCGTTCATACTGGAAGTGTGGACACGGTCTCCTTCACAGGTAACAGGCCTTGAGCCCTCTGCCTCAGCTGGGCAGGGCTGGTGAAAAGCTGCTGGAAATCCATGTCTGTCTCTCTCCGACTCCCTCCCTGTCACCTGCTCTCAGGTCCTCCTCTGGCCCCCTGCTCTCATTGCTCTTGGTTACAGACATTGCCTTCTGTCTGTTCTGCAGCTCTCTGGTGAGACTAACCTATTCTCAGTAAAAGAATGCCAGGGTATAACTTTGCCAATGTATTTTTATCAATCTGTTACTTTGACCTCATTACTTGGATTTAGTAAGCTGCATGCCGTCAAAGATATGTATCAGAATGGATTTCACTACAAAAGTTCTCAGCATATAGGACAATCTCCATTTCCAAATCTCCATTTTCTTCCTACACTCAGTTAAAAATTTGAATCACGGACTCTCATTTTAAAATTATCGGGCTTCCATCCATAAGAACTTTCTCCTTGTATCTGCTCCTCATAATCAAAGTCGAGATTCTGAAGTGCTTTTAACGCGTACTTGCCATCACTCTCTCCAGAAGTGAAGAGATGTTCCCACGTACGGAGGGAGTATTATGAGGGCTTTTAACACCCACACTCCAGATTGCTTTTCCTGCTAGAATATACTAAAAATTGAATATGAAAGATTATAAATCTTCCCCTTTTCATGAAAAACAATAAGCACACAAGTGGTGCTGTGACAATTCTATTGAAACCAATTTTCACTAGTAAGCCAGCCGTTTAGAGAAACTCGGAATTAAAATCTAACAACACTGACACTAACCAAAATTGATCCATTGCTCTATTCATTAGTTTATCTAAAATATTTAGTAAGGGGTTTCGGATGGTGGCTCAGTGGTAGAGAATTTGCCTAGTGTATGTGTTACGGTATCTAGGTGTCCCCCAAAGCCTCATGCAGTCACTGGGGCGGCATCTAAAAGTTGTGACTGATTCATGATCTAATGCTAGATTATGGTGTGATGCTACACCCACCCTGGGGCAGATAATCTGCGTACTGCGTAAGGAGGGGAAGGAGGCTAGCCAGCAGCCACAGCTGTTCCTCCCTTTGCTCTTTGCTGCTTTTTGTCACCATGTGCCACTCTGTCTTGGAGCCAGCTGAGTATAGACTGAAACCTCCCCTAATTGTGAGCTAAATAAACCTTTTCTACCTTAATTTGGGGCATTGAGTATTTTGTCCTAGCAATGAGGAAAAAGGTAACTAAGACCTTATGGAGGGTCCTTGGCTT
This sequence comes from Octomys mimax, assembly GCA_002564305.1. Taxonomy (NCBI): domain Eukaryota; kingdom Metazoa; phylum Chordata; class Mammalia; order Rodentia; family Octodontidae; genus Octomys; species Octomys mimax. The sequence goes on from NDGM011009893.1 coordinate 4,768, forward strand.
GATGAACAGCATGATGAAAAGAAATAAAAGTAAGTTCCTACTGAGAGCCGGTCACTAGGACCAGCAAATGAAGCAAGAATTCCCACATCTGAAGGACTCCTGGAAGGACGATGAGTCCGCTCACCTGGTAACTGGTGGGGCAGAAGCATGGAGAGCAGCCAGCATCGTCCTCTGATGCTTTGAGAAAGTCTTGCAAGAACACCTGCATGAGGCAGAGTATGGGAGGGAGAAGGCGGCACAGCAGCAGCCGCAGATCATGGTTCAGGACACATCGGGCCAGTTGTTGAGGCCACAGCAGCTGGTCTTTGTGCAACAACAAGTGGGCTAGAAAGCGTTCTACACCACAAGTGGACACGGTGTATGTGTGTCTCTGAAGGAAGACACTGTCTGCTATTAAAGCTAGGGTTGAAGTGAGACAAATATTGTATATATGGGACATTTAAAAAGTACAAATAAATATTGTTTAACTCTTTCCTCCAAACGCTCACATTGCTTTTAGTGTTGGAAGATTGTCCCATATAATATACAGAATGATCCTGAGCCAGGAAGTTCCAAAAAGGGAGTTGTAGGGAATGGAGGTAGGAGACTTGGCAATTACTGAGAAAATAGAACTTTGGACATGAGAAAGATTGCTGAGAAAGGCAAAACGTTTGCAAGCAATTCCATGTAAAGCCAAAGGACTGCTTGCATGAGCCGAGAGAATCCTTGAAAAACAAGTGCTTGCGGTTGAACAGAGAAACAAGAAGAGATGAGGGTGGAAAACAGGAGAGCTATCCCTGGTTATGCAAAAAAAAAAAACAAAATAAAGCAGAAAACAGGAGAGCTAAAGATAGCAGGATAAAGGGTGTGGAAAGCCCCTCAGAGAGCTGCAGCGGCTGAATCAGCAATGGTGGCGTGAGCCTGAAGGCGCACAGCAGGAGTGATGATCACAGAGGGTTAATGCACTAGAGGGGAGTAATGTAGAGACACAGTGAGCAGTTGGGTGGGTGGGTGGGTGCTTGGACAGCTCCGCCCCCCATGTCGCTGAAGGGCTGGAGGTTTCCCACACTGCAATGCATCATGCTTCGGGCGGTGTGTCCATCTTCAATGCGCAGCCCGGGACTCTAGCGTCACAGCTCCTTCTCTGGGAAATTCCTAGCAAGAGGGGAGCAATTCCTCTTTCAAAGGGATTCAGAGGCTGCTCCTTGCTCACTCATACTCCTTCAGGTCATGAGATCTTTTTTGATCATCACTAGCTTCAAAAAAAATGGGGAAATATGACTTCTAACTAGAAGTTAGGGAGCCGGGGTGCAAGGGAAATTTGGGGATCTGCTGATGGTCACCACAGACAAGTGGGACAGGTACCCTATTACCAGAGAAAATAGGCAGAATGTAGTCATGCTAGACAGCTAGCATGACTAGCTGTCCTTCTGTTACTATAACAAATACTTGAGTTAGGTAAGCTTATAAGATCTAAAGGTTTTTGATGGCGGTTTCAGGCCATGGTTTCTGGGTCTACTGCTTATGAACCTTTGTGCAGAAGTTCATCCTGACAGAAGCCTGTGGCAGAGGAAGCTGCTCACCTCATGATAAACAGGAAGCAAAAGAAAGAGCCAGAGCTGTGCACTGCAAGATCCACCCCAAGGCCGTGCCCCCGGTGACCTCACTTCCTCACTTCCGTCCACCTCCTGCTTCTTAAAGTTTCCAGTGATACCGCGTCCAGGGGCTATGACTTAAATACCGGGGCCTTGGGAAAGCTCACGATCTAAGCCGGGGCAATAATCCTTTACGTTTATAGGGAAATTGACATTTTATGAAGTTCTGCCACATAACTTACTCTATTTTATTTTCACATTAATTCTATAAAATAGGCAGGGCAAGCTTAATTACAAGAAGAGTGTGTCTCAAAGAACCCAGGGGGATTGGCTGAGTTCACGCCAGCCAGTGGAGACAGTGCAGGAGGCCGGGGCCACCTCTGTGGGTCTTCACGCTGCAGAAGAGTGGCTGAAAGGAACAACCTTGACAAGATTAACTGGATAAATAATGACTTCAAGTAATTAATTATCCAAACAAAAGTTTTCCTGCAAATCTGAAATAGTTGTATTTCTTAGATTAGTAACATTCAACATGATGCTTGGGCTTTGAAGACACCACAGAATCTCGGGAACGTTTTCTAGTCACACTTCAGCCCATCCCCAAAGCTCAGCAGAGCTAGTTCTAGCATTTGAAGCAGAATGGCATATTTGGTTTGGCTTGTAATTTTGATTTTGGTAGAAAAGGACAGGAAAAGACTGCAGATGGTGCGTTCCTTGCTATTCATTGACACGGCATCCTGAGAAGGCCACTTTGAGTCCTGCATTATATTCACATAGTATCCTAATGCAGCATAGCAACAAAGTAATAGAAAATAATCCTTGATAAAATTTATCATGAAACCAAAAAGCAACATTGGCCAATGTATTTCAAACAGAAGTAAAGGGCACTCGGGCTTGTGAAGCATCAGAGTTACACTGGCCTGCTGCTCCCACTTCGCAATCTTTTCTTTAATGTTTTTATACTTCTCTGCACAGAAATGATTAATTCTTTTCTGTGAAATCCCACGTCTCCATGACTAGGAAACATTTAAAATGTGTTTTTTTTTAATTTCAAAATTAAAGATATTAGAACTTTCTTTATACAGAAAGAAGGGGGAGTGTTGCACACGTGTGTGTGTTTGTGTGAGTGCACGCATGTGTGCTTAAAGGTATGAACATTCATTTCTAATGATAGCAAAAAAAAAAAAAGAAAAAAGAAAACATGACAAGCTATGTTCTATCTTTCCAGATGTGAATCTCCAGCCCCACACGATGTATGAGTATAGGATTTCTGCATGGAACAGCCATGGGCGTGCTTTCAGCCAAGCCGTTAGAGCCAGCACCCAGGAAGATGTGCCTGAGGGTGTGGCTCCCCCTCAGTGGACCAAAGTGGGCCATCTTGAAGATACGATTGTCTTAAACTGGAAAAAACCTCTACAATCAAATGGTACTGAGCTACTTTTAAAATGAAAACAAACTAATCTCAAGAACCCAAGAGAATATTGAACGGAGTGTAACTGCCATGTGATTGGCATTGGTCAATCCTCTACTTGCCCGCCACCTAACCATTCACCTTCTGGCATGGTGTTCTTGAGATTCTAGCAAAAACAAGTAAATACCGCACAAGCTTCAATACCATATTGTTTCTCTCAAATGAGAAACTCGGAGTGAAAACAAGGATCCAAATAAAAGACAGAAAGTGGGAGACGGATCTTTCTTAGCAATGGAGACGGAGAAGTGGAGGGAGGCAGAGGAGAGGGAAGAGAAAAGGGGTTAAAAAAGGAATTGGGATGTGTTAGGTACCTGGCCCAACTCCACACAAGAAACGTTATGTGCTGCCAACAGGTATCAAAACGGGGTAAAGGAATAGAACATGAGTGGAGCCCAAGGGGGAGGGAAAAGGAAAGGAAAAGGAATTACATGTAGTGACTTCCCACCAGAAAGGACTTCAGTATGCACCACATACACATATTATTAGCCAAACTAATAAATTTCCTTAAATCATAGCACATATTTGAGCTGCTTTCAAATAACCAGGGCATGACCAGGTGAGTCAAAATAGTTTTAACACGGAAAGTAGATTTGTTGGCTACTGAAGGGATATAAACACAAATGACTTTTGATTATGTCCAGAATCCATTTCTCCCATGATAGTATAAGTGAGCCTTGCTTGAGCTCATGGTAATAAGGAAACAAATTAAAATTAAATATTGCCACAATAACCCATGTTTTCAGGACACCATGACATGTAAATTGTCCGCAAATAGTCCAAATTATACCATAATCAAGTACGCCATTTCTCTGTGTCTTTTAGGTCCTATCATTTACTATATTCTTCTCCGAAATGGAATTGAACACTTTCGCGGGACTTCCTTGAGCTTCTCGGACACAGAGGGAATCCACCCCTTCCAGGAGTATTCCTACCAGCTGAAAGCTTGCACCGTGGCAGGCTGTGCTACCAGCCGTGAGGTAAGAAGTTTGAAGGTCTTTACCGATGCCACAAAGCAAGATTTCCTGTGCAGTGGTGTCAGGTAGAGTGTTCATTATTCACGTAACTAGGTGTTAATACTTACGTCTGCAAGAAAGCATCGCTATAAGGTCTCCGCGTGCAAGTATCAACGGGGATCAGGGAGATAGCTCAGTAGGATATGCGCTTGCTTGGCAAGCACAGGGTCCTGAGTTCTAATCCCCCGAACCTCAAATAATAAAAAGTAAAAAAAAAATAAGACATGGAACCAGTTTCTTCTTTTTTCACAGTCTTCTCTCATCGGTTATTTTTGTCATTACTGTGGTCTGGTACAATTTCTTCACAGCCAAATTCATGCTGAGACTGGTCACTGTGCACCGGTGCTGGGAGGCGGAGGGGCCTTCGGGAGGAGCCGGAGTCCGAGCCATCTGCCTCCGGGAAGAGATGAGCGCCCTCGGGAGCTAGCTTCACTCCCTAGCAGTGCGCCGGCGAGCTGGGCTGCCTCTGCTGTTGCGTATTTCGGCTAAGTCTGTCTGTGCTTGTGCTTCTGCTGTGAGCTGAGAGGGCACACGGCCCTCACCGGGGCAGCCACGAGAGCCACGACCCAGAAATCAAACCTCTTTCCTTCATCAGCTGCCCGCTTGCTGCTATTGTGTTACAGCCACAAAAAGTAGAATAGCACGCCAACATCCTGTAAATCCAGGAACACCTTCAAAGCATTTTCAAATAAAAGGAATTTATAGTTGTGTTATATCTGCAAAAGAAAAAGAGAAAGAAATCTCTGCTCTTAAAAAACTAAATTTTTAAATTAAAAATACTTAAGAAGAAACCAAAATCATTGTAGCAAAAGAACTTATTACTTTACAAGACAATGTTGAACCCAAAGCAGGATTGGTAAGTGGAGTTTTCCAGAAAGATCGATGCAGGAAATTAAAGCAAGGAGCTTAAATGCGGTCGTCCAAAGAAACCCTACAGGGGCACAAAAACAGAACTGCATAGATGAGCATTGGGGAAATCTACGGAAGGAGGAAGAAAGAAGCTCTCACGAAGAAGAAGGAGAAGAAACAGACAATTTAGGAGGAAGATAAAAAAGTGCGTCGCAGGACGCCAGCCACGGTGTCGGCAGCCGTGGGAGCGGAAGCACATGTGCACGGAGCAGCTCGGGTTCCCTCGGTCTGCAGGAGAGCAGCGTCGTCCGGTGGCGGAAGGAGGCACACAGAAAGCGCTCAGCCACAGGGCAGCCACCGGGCAGCCACGGGGGAGGGGGCGGGGAGGGGAGGGGCGGGGGTGGGGGCAGCACCTCCCAGACCTGAGCACCACAGCGGAGCCAGACAGCCACTACCGCAACCTCACAAGCAACAGTCATTCCATGCTTTTTACGCAGACCCAGCTCACATCTACCAGCTGCCGAAACAATTAGTTAAAAAGTAAAAACGAAAAAAAAAAAAAAAAAATGGAGCCAATGTTTGTCCAAAACTACATTTTGACATTATTGGCTCATCCTCTGGGTGATCTTTCATTTGTTTTCCTTCTCACTCACTTCTTTTTCTAGGACACTGATGCAGACACTATAAAATCATCCCTGGTGACATCGGAAGAGTGCTCCAAGGTCTACCCATTTATATAGCTCGAAGCATATTATATGCAAGCAACTTTGGATATAGGGTTTGCTCCATATTTACTGGTGCTTAAAATGCACCAAATCAGGCTGTTAAAATGCAAAGACACCGATGGGCCATATGGAAGAGAGTCATCAGGAGTTCTCTGGGAAGACGGTGTGCCAGCCAGATCCTCCTTGTTTAAACTGAGGTCTGCACTGCGCCATCCAAATTGTTGTTGAACCTATTGTGATGAATGGTAGTGGGCGACTTATGTAATGTATTCAAGGTCAGATTTCATTGTTTAAATAGGATGGGAAGAAAAGAATAAAAAAGGAGACCGCTTCTCCAAGCCCGAGTTAATGATATGCCAGGCCAGACACCAACATTTTAAAGCAAAAGTGACATTCCCATTGATCAGGATACCCAGTGTCCTGTTACAATAAATTGCTGTTTCATTCCTCTGCTTCCAGGTAGTTGTAGCTACGACCCAAGGAGTTCCAGAAAGCATCACGCCGCCCAGCGTCGTGGCCCTGAGTTCAGAGTCTCTGCATATAAGCTGGAGTGTCCCGGGGAAACCAAATGGCATCATTAAAGAGTACCAGCTCCGGCAGGGTGGCAGAGGCATCATCTACACCGACATCACTCGCAGGAGACAGCATACGGTCACAGGTGAAAACAACCAGAAAACCTACTGGAGGAGTCTGTCGAGGTGGGAGGGGGGCAGGGCGTCCCAGGGGTGTGTATTTGATGTATGAGGTCACTTCAAAAGGACGCATACTCTTGACATATGGTCAGGTCCCACTTATCCATGCTAATAGAAGAACCCACACTGGCAGCAATAAGCTACAACAGCAGATAACTTCAGAAATAATTTATATTTGGCTTTGATATGCATTATGAGTAGGGTTTTTTGCATCGGTATTAACTTTTTTTTTTTTTCCAAACAAACAGTAAGGTGCATTTCATTCCTCAAGGGTATCCTCGTAGATAATGGGCTTAGGACAGCCAAGAATGTACAGAAGGCAGGAGAAAATCAGCTGAAAGCTGACCTTCGTCGCTAAGTGGGTAATTCAGACACACGAGCTAATTGACAGTTGACTAGTTGTGACTGTTATTATTATTAACGTATAAAGTAATTATATTGTTTCTGTTTTGTATTATAGCATTGTTTATTATCATTACCTTTAATAATGTAATATAGTACAGCACAAAGGATGTTGTTAGGTAATTGTTCATAGTGCCTATAATAATAATTAACACACATTAGCTTGGATTGTTACTTTGGAGGAGAAAAGATGTATTTTTGGGTGTAGCCAGCAGCAGCTTTTCTTAGCACACTACCGCGTCACTTTGTTCTGTTTGAGCTGCAGACCTACTGTTGCCTGACCTGTTAGCATCTGGCTTTTCTATGACCCCCTTCAAATGTAGCACCGAGAGCCCAAGGATGTGACCCACCTTGTTCCATGCTGTACCAGTAATGCCTAGAAAACACCTCAACTCCACAATAGGAGCTAAATGAATATTTGAGGAACAAAGAAATTTCACACGTGCAAAAGAGTGACTGAGCCCTCAGCGTGCGCCATCCCGTTGGTTGTATTCACAAACCTGTGATTCAGAAAGTATCATCACCCTGATTTATAAGAGAGAGCATTTTAAGAGGTTACCTATCTGAGCACCTTACTCGGGTCCAAATAGTTACGAACATGCAGATGTTCGCTGTAGGGACATTTCTTTCCTCCTCCCCAGGTCCTCAGCAAACCCACTGACCGTGGGTATGGAGATTCCCTTAGCAGTTCAAATCCCATTGGTTTCCTATTCTTATTTCACTTGAAGTGAAAATGATAACAAGTAATTAACATAGTGTTGTCCTGCATATTAAAACCTTGCCTTTGTATCAAGCTTTGTCCTATAAAATTACCATTTGCATTTGGGCTTGATTCTTAGCCCTGCCTCCTAAGTGAGGGATGTTTTATTAACCACATCTGAGCAGTGAAGGGACTGACCTACTCAGTGTATCCAACGCTTCCCTACTCCACCTAGAAGGAGAAATTCCATTTCATTCTCAAAACCAAGGTCCCCACTCGCTGCATCCCAGGTAGTACACGAAGTAAAGCTTCCCCGAAGTAAAGTTGCTGCTTCTGAGATGCTCTCCGAGAGTGGTGGAGACACACTAAGAAGTAACTGCACATACGGTACAGCAGGTGCCCTGGGGGCTTGTACAAGCCTAGGGTGAAAGTCACAAAAAAGACTTTGAGTACACTGGAACTGCTAACTAGATTTTTGCAAGTCAAGATAATGTATGATAAGACTTTGTCCCGGTGAAGAGTCCACAGTAAGCCAAGATCCACTGTTAAAGACATTTCTTCTTCTGCAATCTGTCTATTTAAACAACATTGATTTGGGTAGTTAGCAGTGATATTAACTTCATATTTTCAGGAAGCAGCATGTGTACACCAGCAGAAGAGACTCACCTGTAGCCTTCGAACCAACACGCATGATGGCTCATTAATCATAAAACAATTGCAAAGATTTTTCTTTAAAATTCTTCCCTCTACCAGTTCTTCCTTTCATTGTCATTTTCGATCAATATTTTTTGCATTATAGAGGATTTCAGATACTGCATGTGCTGGTACCAGATACCCTCTTTTCTTACAATAAAAACAGTCTCCTCAAACAATTTTAATTTTTACAAATCAAAAAATAGAAAATACTTTTAGAAGTCATTTGATCTATCCCTCTGCTCTGTTTTAAATACAGACAATATGTTGTTAGGGTAAAAGCCATAAATAGATTTCTTTGTTGAATGAGAAAATAAAAGGTTATTCAGCAAAACTTCACCAAGGACAAAGCCTTCTATAGTCAGTTCTTGTGGGACAGAGGGGGACCCAGCATTAGATGATCTAATACCTGAGCTGTACAATGTTACACCTTTTGTCTGCCAGCAAAAATTCAGTTGCACAGTGAGCTGGCTGCCCAAATGCAGTACCAGAGTATCAGGCTGTCAATGGCTCTTCTTTTATTGAGTTCGTATGAACTAAAATAATCAAATTTATTTCCCCTCGCGTCTCAAACGTTTGATGAAAGGGCTGCCTGAACCCCCTGGGACGAGTGCACTGACTCCCTCATCATTTCCAGAACCTTGGCATTCCCCACGCAGCAGAGTACTAATGAAGCTGTAGCACTAGTCTTCCCAGAGCCTGAAAAATCGAGGTCCTTGGAAATGACAGAAGGGAGCGCCCGCACCTTGCCTCAGCCCCATTGTCTCTGTGCTTATTTTTAATTACCTCAAAGCTTTAGAAACATGATCCTGTAAATGCTTCGTGGGAATAGCTGGGAAGGCTCTCATCACGTGAAATCCATAAATTGCTTATAATCCTCTCAAGATGTTAAAAAAAGCATTAAGTAATTGAAGACAGGAAGTCCTCCGTTAATTATTTAGAGGTGTTATCAATGCTTTAAGTAAACTGAAGCGTTTTCTGCTATCTCACTGAGCGGAGCCCCTGTGGGACCCTCACAAAAGCGACCATCATCTTCTCATATTCGCTAATGCAAACAGCGTGTGGCAGCTTGTCAATAAACGACCCCGTCCTATCATCCATTACCAAACACCTCCTCCATCCTGCACAGAACAATCTCCAGGCAGTTGTTTTGCTTTGGGTTACAACTACTTTCTACATAAGCCTTCTAACACGGGCTTAGAAAAGAGGACAAGGTAAAGGGACTCACTAAGTTAGAAAGCCACTGAGCAAAATGAATGAATTCAGTATGTCCTCTTTGGAAGCAGCCGTGATCACCACCTTCTGAGTCTCTTATCCGGGGAAATTGCTTCCCAAATAATTCGTTATCGTTCTCAATTGTTGATTTTCACCGAGACTCACCATTCTCTATCAAAGAGAGAACAATTTCCCTCCCTTTCCAGTCTTAGGAACTGATAAAAACCTCTTAGTGCTAAATAACATAAACCCTAGCCATACTGTTTGTAGCAGAAACTAATGTTAGATTGTGCTGATAGCCTACCCATCACTTTTGAAAAACAGAATATACTTGATGAACAATACATCGAAATGGCCAAGTTCCTTACAACAGAATTTTGCTTGTAGAGAACGCTGCTCCTCGCTCCCACGGTGTCCTCCTTCGGGGGGCATCTAATACATTTCATTTCAGTTTCCTCGTGCATTGCCTCTGTTCCTCAGTGACTAGAGAAAGCTTCTGAAGGACAGAGACAGCAGCTTCCTATTTGCCACTGGGTTCCTCGTACCTGTCCCAATACTTAACATATTCAAAAGTACGTGTCTCATGAGTAAATATTAGTAAATGATAGTATTTAAATGATTATATTCTGTTCTTATTGTAGATAAAACCCCATCGTGAATAATACCTAAATCACAGACAGGAACAGCTAAATTATTTTCAGGACCCATAGCAAAGTGAAAATTCAAGCTCCTTTATTCTAAAGTTATTAAGATGTCCAAGACAGTGAGCAGAGCCTTGCATTCCTCCAGGATGCTTCTAAACAAGAAACCCTACTTCGCTGTTCTAATTGCATCCTGCAAAGCAAGCCCTGAGCCCTGGCAGTCTGCATTATAGCCCATTGCTTTAACCGAAACAGGAAGAAAAGTAAAAGGGCAGTCATGTTTTCAGGGCAGCTCCAGAAGCTTCTGGAGTTCTCTGGAATATTCTGGGCTGTATTTCCATCCCCTGCTTAACCACTGATCAAGTACTGGATCTGTGGAGGGAGGCATGATGAGTAATTGTATTTTACTTCTCCAATTGAAGGATAATAATTTAGCCGTTCCTGTCTGTGATTTAGGTGTTATTCACAATGGGGTTTTATCTACATATGGATAAAACCTATGCGCATACCTCTATACGTGTGTATCACAACATCATTCTTTCTCCTTTTCTTTAAACTTACTTATAGATACAAGGTCAAAGATAAAAGACGATAGTCAGCAGCTGTCTGAGCACTAACTTTTAAGAAATAAAACACTTTTTCTTGAAATTCTAAATGTTCAAGGTGTTTTGCATGAGCAATCAAAACTGTTTTGTCCTTCCAGTGCTTCTAGCCAATGTTTTATCTCTGCAGAATCCTCCTTGATACAAAATTTTGTTGTTGAAATAGAAAACTCAGAAAAGAGGCCTCAGTCTGTTGTATCTTTAAACTCTGAGAGGAAAAGTGCTCATTAAAATACTGTCTTCCTTGTTTCCCCATAGGTGAGACACAGTACTCAACACCCACAAGTTGGGAAGTAACATTTAGTTTGGCTCCCATTCTGTAAAGAATTCAGTCTGTAGTCAGCTGGCTCCAGGCAGAGTGGCATAGCCGAGGAGAAAGAGCTCATAGTACGGCAAGTGGGAAGCAGGGAGGGGTCAAGAAGAAGGGAGGAGGCTATATATATGGTAGATAGACAGACAAACAGACCCTCTCTGGCCACACTCGCCTCTTCCCAGCCAGCTGCACCTCCCAACCTCACACCCAGCCATAAACCTATTGTAGGCTACTCCAGCATCACACACCCATAATCCAGTCCCTCCCCCAAAGCCCTGCTTGTGAGTGCATGAAGCTTTGGAGAACATCCAGATGTCAACTAAGTACCATCACTAAAACCACAAGTAAAAGCAAAGGATTTAGCAGCTGTCTAACCAATGGCCATGATGTTGATCTATCTTTGGAAAGAGTCTGCCAAAGAAATAATTCATTGAGGGAGGGCTCCCTAGGATGAGTCTGACAACTAAGACATTGGAGTGAGGAGTCTAAGCTATGACCTAGAATTTCATATACAATTAAAAAATAAGGATGCAAATTTGCTTGTAGCAAGCAGACAAAATTGAAATTCATGGCACTGTCTCACTAGCATTGGTAATGTATTGATGTCCAGTTCATAGGCTATAGCAACTTACCTGAGAGAATAATACAGGAAATAGTCAGTAGTACCAGTAGCAGCTTGGGGAAGGGCAAGAAATTGCCTTGACTGGCGCAGTGTAGACTGTGATAGCTGGAACCATCCAGAAAAGAAAGACTTCGGCATCTGAACTACAACTTCTTGTTAAAATTTTGTAAAATATATCATTTAGATGTACCTTAAATGTCTTTAAGGTAATTCCCTGATCAATATTAAGCACCTGAATTTGTACATGAAATCAGATACAGGCAAGATTGCCAGTGGGTGCTGGAAGTTCCTGGAAACCTTCATGAGCAGAGATACTATGAAGGGGACGATGTAGACCCCAGGCAAGTTACAAGAATGAAGTCCCCTTGCCCTAATCAAAGAAGTGGGCCAGACCATCCATCCACTGTGGGTGAGATGATGCCGGGACAGCTTACACGTCCCTAGGACAGTCATCTGCATATTTCAGATCTACCTGCATGGCTTATCTCCTAAAGTGTCCCCCAATGTCTTGTGTTTAGAGATGGGGGCCCTTGGAAGGGGAGGGCTTCATGGGGGTGCTGTATTCATCAGCTGATTAGTCTGTTGCTGACTTCATAGACACATGTGCCATTGGAGGTAGGGACCTGGTCAGAACAGACAGGTCACCGGGAACATGGCCTGGAGGGTGTATTTTTGTCCCCAGCTCCTCCTTTCTCACTCTGTCCTTGCTGTCAGGGGTTAAGCATCATTCCTCCCGTATGCCTTTTAGCTTGTTGACCACTGACTGGATCCCTCTAACCCGTGAGCCAAAGTAAACCTTTCATCCCAGTAATAGGAAAGCTAACCAGTACAGCATCCAGTGAAAACTGAGGCAAAACAGGTCTCTTAGCATTCAAACTAATCAGTGATCATGCTGATCAAAGAACTGTGGAAGTATATATTTAGAATCAATACCTAAAAATTGTGCATGCTTATGGAGTGCTTTTTCCATATATGCGTACGTTGTGTAATGTTTCAATCAGGATAAACATATCTATTTCTACAAATATTTACCACTTCTCTAGTGAAAACATTCAAAATCTTTTCTTCAAATGCTTTTTTGAATTCAGGTAATTAATTCAAGTGCATTCTCTTTATCTGTAGCCACTCTACTGTGTAATAGCTTCTTACTCCTAACTGTACGTATCTGTTGATCAATCTTTTGAATTAAATATTATTTCAGACTATTTATGAATTGCTTAGAAAATAACAGATGACACTGTAGAGTAATTGGCTGAATGTTTTGTAGTAGCACTTGCTATCTGAAATCGTAATGGACAAAGTGCCTTTTCCTGACTAGTTATCTGGGGATTAAAAATTAGAGGCAAGCTGTTCTTTATAGACAGCATCAAATCTAACTTACATAGACATGGGTTTCGTTTGCCAAATCATATTTTCATGAAGTCTGCCTGGGCAGGCTTTCTGCAGCATCTTTTTAGCATACACTTACTCTTGAAAGTAATGCTACTTGGAAGTGTAATTGTAATGAGTTTGGCTGCATTATGCCTCTTTCCTTTAAAAGAGAACATGATTCCCTGTAGGGCAATTTGCAGCCACAGTCATCTTCACTATGCTGAAATGTTAAATGCTTGGCTTTTCTCCATGCATTTGCCTTCTCCACTCTACGACTGCTATTTCCTACTCTTTTAATTCAATACTGAGCACTTGAATGATGTTTTCTTTTCTCCTTCTACTCTTCGACTTCAGGATTAAGTTACAGTCAGAATGGATCCTTGGAGACGTCACTTTATTTCCCTCTTCTCATCCTGATCAATTCGTGACTAGTTTTCAATTGGTGTGCCCTTTTCATTGCCTGTTGCTAATATTTCATATATATCTCATTTTAAAGACTACCAATAGGGGCTTACTTAAAATGACAGCAAATTCCAGTTGAAATGTGTGGATTTTATTGAGTTGTACAGAATCATATGTATGAAAGGTCATTCCATTCATGTAAATCATCCATGCCTGCTGGTCGCTGGTGCTTCACTTACCGAGTATGCGACCCAACCCTATTAGTAATCCAATCTTCCCAGCCATATGGGAAATGCAAGGTCTGAAAACTACAGAAAATGATGGATTTGGGTATTGTCTTTCCTGAAGTTAATCTGCTGCCCAATTAGCCAGTTTGTGCTCTGATACCCACAGTTTATGGACATAGAAACCAAGGCACCTGGAAGCCAAAACCTGTGCCTGGTCATGGTTAGTTAGTTAGTCATGGTTAGCTAGCTGGCGGACCCAAACTGTCCAGCTTCAGACTCGTCTTCTAACAGCTGTGCTTTTCTGCCTCAGTGGGTGACTCCCAATAATATTCAAAATGGACAGATTCAAACATGGATTCCCCCTTGGATATTTTATATTACTAGAAAATGTCCTGGGCTCCAAGCTAGCTTGTCACCATGTTCACTCCAGAGCTAAGAAGCCCGCCCTGTGCTCCAGACTGCCTTCCTCAGGCCCTTGTAAAGCTTCAGCGCTGCCCCTCTTAGCTCTGTGATCTTACACAGCACCCCACAGGGCCCTGTGGTCTGCTTCCTCTCCACAAAACAAACATCACAGCAGAAACGCGAGGCAGCAGGAGAGCGCACCGACTGTGCTGACAGCAGTGGAACATGCAGGAGAGGCCCGTTAGTGGCGAAAGCCCAGTAAGCGTTAGCTAGGGTGCTACTTGTGAAACCTAGTAGCCAGCTCACTTATCAATCAATGTCATTATCCTAAAATATAGTAAACACCCGTAGTCTGATAGAGAGAGATGAAGAGGACTATCACAAGAACCCTTGAGTTCTTTTGATTGTTTTCACTTTGTACTTTTTGTATTGATTGCATGCTTGAACTAAATCTTTTAAACATGCTTCTTTCACTTTAAGAGTAGCTGCAATGGGGCCAGCCAAATAGCTCAGCAGATTAAAGCACCTGCTTGGGCAGACAAAGCTGCCAGGGTTTGATCCCTGGTGTGTCGTGCTGGCCCCGCCCCCGGGACACACTGAGCCGGTGTCTGAGACTGGGCGTAGTGGCACATGCCTGTAATCCCAGCACTTGGGAGACTGAACACAGGCAGATTGCTATGAGTCAGTCTATGTAGTGAGACCCTGTAGACCCTGTACTAAATACAAAAAAAAAAAAAAAAAGAGTAGCTACAATTGCAATGTATGCAACTAAGATTTGTCCATTAAAAATACTAATTTTACAGAAAGTAGCTGCAGTGGCTTGTACCATTTTTGTGTCTCAGTGAGGACATTTCATCTCCAGATGAATTTCAGTTTCTTTAACTCTAGAGCTTTGGTTATCTCGAGAGCATTAGGCCCGGCGGGAAAGCCACACTCTTGCCCCTACCCCAGTCTAAGTACTCAGTCACTGGCAAAGATCTGGTAATTTGAGCTTCAGTTTTCCTATGTAGGAACCAGGAGTAGCTATTCCGACTTAGGTGATATTCGAGCCAAAACTTCTTCAGGTATATAGTAAGTGGTTCGTGTTGCTACTCATCATCTCTCTCATCAACTTCTGACTACTTGTAGCTACTCTAAAGGTGTGTCACCAAGGACAAGGTACGAGGTGCTGGGGAACACACGTATGTTCCCCGTGTATAACATGTCCTGTGTGTCAGTGCACATCAATGATAATTTATGGGCAGCATCTTAAATAGAAACACTTTATCTTCCAGGCATACTTAACACATGGACAGCTATTGGGTCTGGAAAGTAGAAAGTCAGTTGCGGCCTCGAGGTAGGGCGTCACTCAAGGCTGCCCAGTAATGCTGCCAGGACACCGTTGCTTCTCATTTTAGAGCTGTACTCCAGTCCCCAGCTCTACGTGGCCCAGAAGGAACGCCCACCAGCTCTTACTGAAGGCCGGCCCTCAGTCTAGCTCTCACTGACTTATGTCACACACTGGATTCTGAGGCACCACCACCAGAGAACGAGGTGATGTGCCTATGCCTGCCTCTCTGCCCATCAATTTGTGGGGAAATAACTGTAGATAAAGCATGAAAGCCAAGAGTGGCCACATGACTGGTCTCTCTAAGAAAAGCTGCTTTTGTTGTGAGAAGATAGAGACACGGAGTCTAAAATTGAGACATAGAACTCTAAAATGGAAAATACGGTGGCCATGAAGTTGCTGGGTATACACTGGCAGGCATGATGGGAAATGAGCCTGTGTGTCTCTGCCTTTGTCCCTGCATGGCCTGCCCTGCCCTGGCTGCCACACCCACATTTCAGACAGACTGAAGCTGAGAAGGACAAACAGTCATGGCTTAGATGCAGATGCTCAGGGCTCAGCTCCTGTATTGTCCCCTGCCCCCATCTGGGCCTCCTGGTGCTGCAGTCCTTCTCTCCTCTATTGCCTTTCTCTGTGCCCCCTCTAGTTGTTGAGTCTCTTTAAGGCTTGCCAAATCTATAAGTCTCTATTCTTACTGTAAGATCTTTTTTATTTTTACCAATTCTTGCTACCATATATACTGTTGTTTTACATTTTTTTATCTTTTATTGTTTTATTAATTTATTTATCTATTATTTATTTATTTGGTACATAGTCTCAGTAAGCCGCTCGGACTTGCAGCGATCCTCCTGTCTCAGTCTCCCCAGCACTGAGATTACAGGTGTGCGCCACCATGCCCAGTTCCAGGGCCAGCACCTGGTACTAGGGATTGAACCCAGGTCCTTGTGCTTGCCAGGCAGGTGCTTAGATTACTGAGCTATCTCCCCAGCCCTGTTTTTTTATTAATATGTATTAATTGTCCATGTTAATATACTTCATTGTGACATTTCAATATTTGCCTACATGATATACGATCAATTCCAGCTTCCACCACCACCTCCCAAGCCCTGGGTAATCGTTTTTCTCATTCTGAGCCCCTTCCATGTGATACTCACACACAAGGGAGAACATTTGGTGCCGGTCTTTCTGACTGTGACTGACCTATTTCCCTTACCATGACAGCATCCAGCTCCATCCATTCTTGGTGGAGATGACAGTATTTCACTCATCATAATGACCAAATGGCACAATTCCATTATGTGCCTATATACTACACTGTCTTTACCCCTTTATTAGTTGCTGGAGGCCCCAGTTGTTTGTAAGTCTTGGCTGCATGAGCAGGGCCTCACATGGGAGTACAGGTGTCTCATGCTGATCTCAGCTCCTCAGGAAATAAACCTAGTAGTGGGATCGTATGATGGTTCTACTTTGGATTTTATGGAGGAGACTTTGTACTGTTTTCCATAACAGTTGTGCTAATTTACATCTGCACTAACAATGCATGAGATTTCCGTTTTCTCTGCATCTTCACCAGCATGTATGCATTTATTTGTTTGTGTTTGTTTGTTTTGGAGTTGGCTGTTCTAGCTGCAGTGAGATGATATCTCATCGGTTTTGATTTGCATTTCCCTGATGACTGCCATGATTAAGCGTTTTGCCTTGTATTTGATGGCCGTGCTCATTTCTTTTCTTTGAGAAGTGTCTATTCAGATCATTTATAGGACATTCCTTGGTTAAAAACCAAGTTCTGTTCCTGAGCCTCGGTCATTAATGAATTGGTGGCTGGTTGAGGAGCTACATATAGCATGCACATTGCAATATTCAGAACAAAGAAATGGTCAAAGGAAACCCCCTTGATGGCTTTGCTTTTATTTGTGTAACTCATACATGCATTTCCATAATGTATGACAGCTCATGAAAGTACTGTATTGTATGGTGCAATCAACGAAAATTATAATGCTGTGCTATAGAAGAAGCGCCACAAGGCCACACTGTCACTCCTGTTCCTGAGGGTCTGAATGCAGGTTGTAAGTCCAGACAGCACTCCTCGGTCATAAGGCTGAACACTCATTATGCAAGTAGGTCCTTAAATAAGGACTAGCTGTATATTATGAGGTGTGATCAAAAAATATGGTCAAGGTTTTGATTTTCAAGCATTTACATTATAGTAAAGTATATGTTGTCAACAACTCCCCATCACATACTCCCTACCACTTGAACCTCGCCACCATTCTTGCCACTTTCTGAAGCCATTCCAGAAGTCTACTTCCACAAGTGTGGCTAGTGTCACTATCATGATTACCTCAATGTCCCAAATCCATTCAAAGGGATCATTCTGACTTTAGGGAAAAGCCAGAAATCACTGGATGGCAGACCCAGTGAATAATATTGAGGAGGATACCTTGTGATGATTTTCAGAGGCCACCATTCTGTGGGATGGCCCCAGACACTGGCCTTCCTCATCCTCTCCATCACACCTCAAAAAGACATGAAACGCCATGCCTCCAGGGCGCACTGAGATAGCAATTGAGACTGGGCATTGTGGCACATGCCTATAATCCCTGCGCTTGGGAGGCTAAAAACAGGATAAGCACTGTAAGTCCCATCTGTGTAGTGAAACCTTGTAGACCCTATAGACCCTAAACTAAATACATTTAAAAAGAGACTTGAAAGAAGATTTCCAGAACTGCTTCAGCAAATCACAAGAATGTGGGATAAGTATGTTCAAAGCAAAGGGGGGAACCTTGAGGAGTATGGATAGCAATGTGTATTTTACTATAATTTTTTTAAAATTTAAACATTTATAGTTTTGGTCTTATCTCCCAGGTATTCAGTTCTAATCTTGTAGCCACTAATAGCCAGTTTTCCCTCCATTAGTTGCTGAAGAAGCTGTCCTCTTCATGTATGCTTTGGTGACTTTGTTGAGAACCCCTGGACTATAGACGCATGGCTTTATTTCCATGATCTCTACTGTGCCCCATTGTCCTGGGTGTCCACGTCTATGAGCACCATGCTGCTTTCCATTTCTGTGGCTCTGTAGTGTGGCTTGAAATCAAGCACCGTGGCATGTCCAGCTGTGGACTCCTCTGTGTCTGGCGATGTTTCTGAACTCTGACTTCTAGGCTGAGGCTCTCTCCTTGTGCCCACATTTGCCACACGCCTGAATTGTGCTGCCCCGTAACTTCATGGAAGCGCAGCCCCTCCTTGGCCCCGACCCCACACTCAGCTTGTGGGCCCCAGGGCCCTTTGCTCCCTTGGCGCCCCTCCCTCAGGCTGCCCAAAAGCTCTAAGTCCCCAGCTGCTCTACCTGCTGAGCCACCTCCTAACACTATCTGCCTTCACATGTTCTGGATGAAGATAAAATCGCTGCAGAAAGATCTGTAAGGAAAGGACAATTGCTATTTCTTCTATGCATGGATTTTTCTCTTAACCATTACCCTAGTTACAAATACCTCCTGTCCTCTGTGGTGATGATTTCTCTCCCTAATACCCATCCTGAAGTTTTCTTCAGCAGTTACTGCTTGTCTGAAACCAGACCAGCCAGAACACAAGATGAGGAAGGGAATTCAGGTAATTAATATTCTGGGAGAAAGCTCTGGAGGATAAACTGCCTAAAAACACAGCATCTCGTCCCTTTTGCCAACCGTACTTATAGCTGGTTTTTAGAAAACAAGGAGTCTAGAAAATAATTATCATTTACAAATTGCATTAATGTTGCTATTCTTTTGCTAATATTTTACAATTGAGGAAAGAATCTCTGACTCAGTGAGGTCGATTCTGAGGCAGAGATTCCCTTGGAATGCTGAGAAAGGACCTCTGTGGCCAGGCTATGCTGCTGAGCCCCGTTGGAGACCGCAGCAGCCCTCTGCACGTGGACAGCTGCTGCAGGTCTGCACCTCTGCAAACACCACTCACACCTAAGCCCTGAGGTAGGCACTAGAGGAGAAAAGGACAAAAAAGCACTCTCGGGATGCCACCCCTGCTCCCAGAGCTCTTGCATTCTGACAGAAGTAAGATGCTCTCGACGCATCTGGCGCAGCGGTGAAGACCCGCTTCTCGGTGGAGTAAATGGAGCTGTCGTGAGGCCGATCAGTTCTCATCTGCAAGCTCTGATTTTCATCCTGAGAAGTTCCCTTCCATTTCTTTTTGAGCTCTGTATTTTGTAATCTGAACGTTTTCTCATAAGCTTTGAGCGTACCTATGTGGCCTGGGTAGGACTTAGATCTTTAGTCGTATTCCTCATCTGTGAATCAGGTAAATATCAAAATTATGTAAATCCTCCATAGCAACCAAATGGAAGATTATAATCAAATAAGTGCCTGCATCTTATCAGTCAGTTGATAAGGAAATACGCAGGACCCTGCAGCGGGGTGCGGCGCTGCCGCTGCAGCACGCTTGCTTTCACAGAGAACCCAGAATACTGCTCCTGTTCTAAATAAACCAGATGATTAATTTGTCACTCATTTAACAAGCACTGACTTCTTCATGCCTGTCATATGTGAAGGATGTAGTAGGGGCCACAATGCAGAGCGGCTCGCTGCCAGAGATTACATCATATTAGGGGAGACAAGTGGTAAAGAATGACACATGTGCTACGACAGTATGACGAAGGCTAGAAAAGAAGAGAATTGCTTGAAGAGGTTAAAAACAGACACGTGCCTTACATAGGTAGAGTGGCCAGAAATCTTTGAAATTGCAACCTCTGAGTGAAATTCGGCCTACAGCGATGAGGTAACGTGAACGTGTGACAGCCATTGTATCCGTGCCGCAGTTTGGTGCCATTATTTGACAGCTACAAAGAACTATTATTTTTTTAAAAACTAAAGAAAGCTTTGGCATTTGAACTTTCCTACAAATCAAAGAAAGAGATGCCTGTAAGTTTCAAAATAGTCTTTGTTGAACACTGCCGGGTCTTAATGGTACTTCTGCTAATATAAAATACTACTCCAGGTATCCTATTTCATCTTCTTGTACAAGCTACATGCTATAGTGATTCCCCATTTTACAGATCAGTAGACCAAGGCGAAGGGAAGCTAAGTAACTCGTCCAAGGTCACCCGCCAGGGAGTCATGAAATATAACAATATACACCTCCTGTTGAGAATGGATAAAGTCATTCTTTTTCCCTGATAACTTATTGAGCAATTACTCTACAGCATCACATTCTAAATACAGAAGAAGTGAGAAGCCCCAACTCTCGTGCTCTTTTCCTTAATCTGTTAAACCAACATACACGAGAAGTGCAAAATTGAAAAATAAGTGACAGTGTTTCTGTTGGCTGAATATGGCTTGAGGCTAGGACATGTTGAACCCAACCTCCTTTTTATTTGTCCCTGCTGCTATTCATACAAAAAGCATTTGCAGAAACCGAGGTGCTTGGCCTGGAGAAGACTTGGGGGATTTGATAACTTTCTACAAAAACTTGAGCAACTGTCATATCGAAAAAATGTTAGATTTGTTCTACATGTTCCCAAAGGTGGAAGTCATAGAAAGACTTCACAGTTTAAGGAAGAACTTGCACACCAAATATGAAGAACTCCAGAGCTCTGTAAAGAGCCAGTGGGCTCTCTGCAGGATGGGGCATTGGGGTCACAGTGTTTGGGTCCCAGGCAGACCAGTTCCCTTGGTGTCATCTACAGGAAAATCATCAGCAGGATGGATGGAGCCAGCCAATAACTTGTTCTTTTATCGGTAATCAATGAAATTTCTATTATTGCTTAACTGTTCATAAAGCTCATTCCTGCATTAAAGAGAAGTTTCAGGGACGCAGGGGTGTAGCTCGGTGGTAGTGTTTGCCTCACTTGTGGAAAACTCTGGATTGCGTCCAACACAAAAGAAAAGGGCATCTATATTTTTTCACACCGTATCTCCAGCTCTGCATGTTCCTTCTGGTGCTTCCCCAGTAATAAATAATCCTCTCAAGGTGTGCTTTATTCCTCCTTTGTTCTGTCTAGGTCTGCAGCCGTACACCAACTACAGCTTCACGCTGACGGCTTGTACATCTGCTGGGTGTGCTTCCAGCGAGCCTTTTCTAGGTCAGACACTGCAGGCAGCCCCACAAGGTAATGAAATATATCCTTTTGGGAGGGAAGAACTTTTCCTATCGCCTTTTAAAGTGAATCCTCTAAGTTATCTGATAACAAATAAGTAAGAAGGAATAAAGTAGATGAGGAAAGATAATCAGGTATGTTAGGGTCCCGTTCCTCAGCCATAAGCAGGTGAGTATGATTTCACTTCCTTAATCCTTTTAGGTTTGCTTTTCTAAGAGAAAAATCCTGACATACTTGGATAGGGAGTTGTTTTGAGACTCAAACATTAAATAATTTTTCAGATATTTCTTATCTAAAAATCAGTGCCATGCTTACTGCTAAAGTTGGACAAAATCTTCTCCACCATAAGACCTTGTCATAAAGTAGAGAGAATAGCAGGACAGTGACACAGACACATAAGAGAACAAAGGACACACAGCTTAATCTGGGAGACATTACAAGCCATATGGGGACCTGGGAAGGTGGCATAGAACAGATAGCTTCGCAGGGTGACCGCCAGGACAGAACTGCTAACAAATGAGAAATGGATGAGACACATAGTCAATGTAGAGTGACACTGTCATCTTAGAACATGGGTAATTTCTATTAAATTTAAATCCCTAATTCCTTCTGCCTTCATTATCTAAGCCAGAACCCATGCCACACTACAGAGAAGCAGATAACAGAATATTTGTCAAAGATTTTTTTTGGTCTTAATGCTAAAAAAGATGGGCTGCAATTTAATATTCATGAGTAGGGACATTGCTAAATAAATCCAAGTATTCTGACGTAGTGGACTTTCCATGCATAAATTTAAAAGAATGAGGTGATCTGTCCATATAAAGAAGGTATAGAACCATATTAATACCCTTTATATAAAAATATATGCAGGAAATTGTATTCCCTTCTAATGCTAAATAAATAAATGGACAGGAAAAAA
>NDGM011009900.1:0-10594 GCA_002564305.1 Octomys mimax
TCCTCCTCCTCCTCCTCCTCCTCCTCCTCCTCCTTCTCCTTCTCCTTCTCCTTCTCCTCCTTCACCTTTTTTTCTTCTCATTTTGAAGGCAAAACAGTACATTTCCTCTGTAAATCATCAAAATCACTAATCACCACACCAGCTTCTAGCAAGTGCGGTATTTGAAAACTTTTCAATGAATAGGTTGGTCCTCAGTCTCTCTTCTTTGAAACAGCTTGCTGTTTATTAGCTCTTTGAACAGTGATCTCCATTCAGTTTCCCACCAACTTGTTAATTTTTCTTTTCTCTCCCTTTGCCAGCAGCGTCTCCACCAGATGTGGCAAGGTCAGACCACCTCTGTCGGTGTATTTGTCAAAGAAGGCCTATCTTTCTTTTCTCTCCAATATGCCCCGCTTTAACAAAGCTGCAAATTCACAGAACATACATCCCACTTTGAAACAAGAACTGGGTTTTAAATAAGATTTGCTCAAGCAGAGTAAGATTCTGGATATTTAACTTGAGAACAGAAGTTGACAACATCATGTAACTGTTTCTGCCATCTTAGAAAATATGTCTTAGCCTAGTCTGTGGCTATGAGTTTATTTTTCTCAGAAAGAGACAGAGAAGAGAAGTTGGCTGAATAGAGGAAGAGCTCATTCAGGGATACTCAGAAAAGTTCAACTAGAACACAGGTAATTGGAAGAAAGGGAGGGACCTACCCCCTGAAACTAAAATCAATCTGACATAAGAGACTAATAGATCAAGCACAACATAGATAAAGGATTTTAATAAAACACCCGGCCAGCTCAGCTGAGTGCTGGTGGGTCACCAGATCAAGACAGATGCCAGCCATGCTTGGAATATTAAGAAGAAAAAATAAATGGGGGATATACTAAAATAGTGTGGCTCAATCAGCCATACAGATAGACTAGGATATAAGGTTGCCTGTCTGTTCTGCTTTCCTCCAAGCAGAAGGCACCACAGTCCAGCAGTAAATCATGCCAATAGGACCTGCTCCCTCAGAAAGAGACAGAGTGTGTTTATATAAAGCAAATGTACAGTTTTTCCAAAAATAAAGCAGAAGAGAGAATAGAACTGTCTAATAGATTCAATACCCTAGTGAATTTCATGGGTTTATTTGGGAGCAAATCTTCCCAGAGATGGTCCCAATATAGTCAGAGGCCTCAAGAAGTTGAAAATTGGGTAGAAAACACAGACAGTCTGTGTTCCTGTGAGAATTCCAGTCTCACCACAAGCTAAAAGTCTGCTCTAGCTGTCAGATGTTTTCGTAATAAAATTTATCATCAGAATATAGTAAAAAATTGCAAACCCAGTGTACATTAAGGTCAACACCAATACTAAAGTGAGCTGTTGCAACTTGAGAGGAACACAGGGCCAGCCTGTGACTGTTCTTCTGTAACTGTTCAGGGTGAGCTGTCCAGTGTGATAGTTATGACACTGGAGAAAGCAGGGGTAGCACAAGAATGACAGCTGATTGTGGCAAATTGGTGAGAAGTGGTAATCCTTCATCCCTGAATAGAATAAAGCACCTTGTGTAAAGTAGTTATTTTTTGTTTTGTAAAGAGAGAACGAATTAAAATTAAAACAAAAAATTCCAAGCGATACAGAATTTCACTTCATAAAATAATATGAAATTTCACAGTATTTGTTGTAATACATGGTGTTGTCTTCCAACCAGTTATTCATATTACCAGATATACATGTGTAAAATTGTAAGAAGAAAAAATAAAGAAATGTATAAGAAATTAAGCTGAAAAAGGAAGACAAAACAAATTAAGCATTAACTACTCCTTTTCATAGACCAGCAGAAATGCATAGTACAGTTGTCCGAACCATCCTGTTTACTGTTATGGTTTGTGTCTAATTGTCCCCCCAAAGCCTCATGTAGTCATGAGGTGGACTTACAGTTTGTGATTAACTCATGATCCACTGGGATTATGGGTGTGAGTGCTACACCCAGCCAGGGGCATATAATCTGAATACAATTTAAGGGAGACAGACTTGCTCTGTGTTGCCATTGTTGCTGCCCCTCCTCCATGTTGCTCTCTTGTTCTTTGAGGCCACCATGAAAAGTTGCTCTCTGCCATGTGCCGCTCTGCCTCGGAGCCTGCTAAGTATGGATTGAAATCTCCCATAACTGTGAGCTAAATAAATCTTTCCTTCCTTCATTTTGGATGTCGGGTATTTGTCCCAGCAATGAAAGAAGAGTAACTGAGACACTTACATACATAGATAAATCTCTTTCACCTACTCCCTCTCCTAGCCTTCTCCTCAACTTAGTAACTCTTTCCTTTTGAATAAGTTCACTCCCTGTAAATGAGTTATAGAGGATCCTGGCTTTGATCAGGATTTTAAAATAGCTGGTGCCCTATGGTGAGAATTAGATAACACTTCAAGCCTGTATTCCCTAAAGAAATTTTCTTTATTCTGCTGTTCTCCTCCCAGATTCTTTCTTCCTTGTCCCAGGTAATGGTGCCTATCCTTCCCAGGCAGCAAAGTGAAAACCTAAGAATCTTTTAGTAGCCCAGTCTTTGACCAGCTTCTCCAGTCACTGCATTCTGGGATTTTGTCTCATCTGCTTTATTCTTGCTGCCTTGATTCAGGCTTTTTTTTTTTTCTTTCTTCCATTAAACCTGTGTGGTTTTTTCCTTCCTGGGCCACCTCTTCCCATACTGGTCATCTTTTTCCATCCTCACTTCCTTCACCAACCCCATGTGGCTCCCCATCTCCTCCCGTCTTGGCCACAGTGGCAGCTGCTATTGCATGGTTAGGGCCGTGGAGTGGGACAGATCTAGTTTCCAGGCCCTGGTGTGCCTGTTGCTGCTGAGGTGGCTTGAACAAGTTTTGTAACCCATCCAGTTGTCCCTTTCCTCAGTGGTGGAAGAAGACAAAGTCAAAAGATGGTTGTGGATGCTAAAAGATGTCATGCCAGGTGAATACTTAACATAGCACTGGTAACAGAGTTCAGTAGTCTCCACTGCCATCACAGCAATTGTAGTGACTACTGTTGGATATCCCAGAAGCTAGAAGTTGTGGCAAGAACTCCAGTGGCAATGGGAAACTCCAAGTATAGAACTGATGGTAGAAGAGACACCAGCCATCTGCCCCTTGCTATAATTATCTAAAAATGAACACAGCAAGGAAATTTTCTAACAAAATTATCAAATATCCCCTTTTCAATTGATGGAACCCTCAATTTTGTGTTTGCTGATATAGAAACACAATCCTAACTTACAGAAATTATACCATTATTCTACTGCCAATCTCAGCAGCTAATTTCTTAGATATGTGAAGCTCTTCTGCATCCACGGCAGACTGAATTTACTGCTGGAGAACAAGCCTGTCCAGTTCCTGCCTCAGGAAACCTCAGCAGCTGTCTCAGTTCTGCTAGACTTCCCATTTCAAAGCACACCCAGGGCTGGATGGTTTAAACACAATGTTCACTATCTTCTCATCCTTCTACAGACTAAAGTCCGAGTCATGGTGAGTTCTTGGTTTGTTTCTGGGTTTCTCAGTTACTCTTCTCTTGTTACTGGGACAAAACACCTGACACCCAAAGTGAAGGAAGTGGAGGTTTATTTAGTGGAGGTTATTTAGCTCAGTTAGTGGAGGTTTCAGTGCATACTCAGCTGGCTCCAAGGCAGAGTGGAACATGCGAGAGAGCAACCTTTCAGAGAGCAAGAGCACAAGGCAGTAGCAGCAACAATGGCTACAGAGAGCAACTCTGTCTCCCTTATGTTGCATTCAAGCTCTCCGACCCAGGCGAGGTGTAGCACTCCCACCCATAATCCCAGAAGTGGATCTTTAATTAATCACAAAGTCTAGAAGTCTGCCCTATGACTGCATGAGGTTTTGAGGGACAACTAGACACAAACCATAACACTGGGGAAGCTGAGCTTCACAGCCACCTTCTGGCTGTGTCCCGGCATGACCTTTCCCCCTCTGCACCAGCTGAGATAGAGCCTCTGTGGACTCTTCCTCATCTTACAAGGACCCCAATTCTATCGCATCAGGTCCCCAGCTTCATGAACTCTCCTAACATTACTGCTGTGAACACTGTGTCTCCCAAAGATTCACATCCAGCATTAGGATTTTTTACATGTGACCATGGAGAAAATACTAACCAGAGCACGAGAAGGCAAAAGATCAGTTATAATTTTCTCCAGTAAGGGCATACTTACAATCAAGTCTTTCGATGTCCTGTGTGCTTTGTGAATTAACAGAAACATTTCTGGAAGGAAAAAGAAAGCATAGGGCTGGCCAGATAGCTCAGCGGACTAAAACACCTGCTTTGGCAGAGCGCAGCAGGAGCGACCAGGGTTTGGTCCCCGGGGTGCTATGCCAGCCCTGCCCCCCCCAAGGGCACGCTGAAAGGGTGATTGAGACTGGGCATGGTGGTGCGTGCCTGTAATCCCAGCACTTGGGAGGCTACAAACAGGAGGATCACTATGAATCCATCTATGTAGTGAGAGTCTATACACCCTGTACACACTGTGCTAAATCCATAAAAGAAAAAAAGAAAGCAGACCATTATGGTGGTGCTCTAATTTGAAGATCTTGAGTTGAGAATCAGGAAGTTTGGGCTCTAATCTTCCTGCCACTGTGAAGCTGTAGTTTAGGCAAATCAATTTTGCAAGTCACTCTGCTTCTCTCTGTCTGAATCAAATGAAGCCTAACGATGCAGACAAAGTTAGGAAACTTAGAAGAGCTTTGTAAGCATAGGGTACTGTCATTTTCATCATTTGCTTCCAGCTAAAGGGGGGAACATAATATATTTTCACCATTTCAGGGAAGCCAATCTTCAACTCTAATTCAGTTATGCAGCATAACTTCCACATCTAGTAACATTAAAATGGGGGCTTCACCATCAACACATCGATTGCACATGATTTTAAATACTTTAACAAAGAAAACTTCATGCCACACATTGCTGTCCCCTACCACTAAGCCCCAACCAAAAAGACCATTAGGAAAAGACTGAATTTTCCTTCTGTTGGAATTCCATAATATATATTGCTTTATTACAGTTGCTGGATGTCTGGACAGAAAACTGTAAAGCAATTCACATTCAGCTCTTAATTTCAAATAGCCAGAGTGTATTTCTTTATTAATGAAGAAGTGATTATAATGAAATCAGTATTATATTACTTGGTAAAAAGGAAGAAAAAGCTTAATTCTTTAACATGCTCATATTAGTCAAATTAATATTCTCATGAATATTTAGAGGACATCTTTAACATAAAGGAGGTCAAGGGTATGCAAAAAGTAATTCGAGAGTTTTCTGAGCATAGCTACTTGTTTCCGAATGTGTGTAGGAATCTTTAAAATCTATACCTACACATGTGTAGATAAAAGTATATAATACTGAAAGGACTTTTTTTTTCCATGGGGCATTACCTCTGTAAATTGTTTTAAATGAAGAAAACTGAGATTTTAAAAAAAGAAATCACCCTTATCTGGCCAGGCCCAAAGGTGTGACCACACATGTAAATAAACGATGTGTTTATGCATAAGTTTTCTTCCATTGACAAAAGAATAACAAACTCTCAGCAAATCTCAATCCGGATTAAACCTTGGGCATAAAATGGAAGGGGATCTGAAGTTGTTAGAAAATCTTTCTTCTTTAATGCACCAAAGATACCAAATTTACCAACTGTTAAAACTGATGTTGAGGGGCTGGGGATTTGGCTCAGCAGTAGAACGCTTGCCTAGCAAGCTAGAAGCACTGAGTTTGGTCCTCAGCACCAAAAACAAAAAACAAAAAATAAATCTCCCCTAAAACTGATGTTGAACTCGAACCCAGAGAACAACCAAGTTGCAAAACTTTCTTTTGCCTCTTGTACTACGGCCAGCCAGTCCACACATAGTTGCCAAAGAAACAAATGAATCCCACAGGTGGTGCAGTCGGGCAGCCTGACCCCACTTGTCTTCTGCTGGAAGAAGGCCAAGTTATTTTAAGTTGTAATAAAAAGCTTCCCCACCTGCCGCCTTTCCCTTGTGCCCCTCCTGCCCCTGCCCTTGAGAAACCTTCCTGGCCACCAAAGGAAAGGGCAAGGTTAGGAATTGCCCATGGACGTGGGTGGGATGGATTTCACCCAACTCTGCTGCGATTGTCACCCCACCTGCCTCACAATGCAGACACTAGGTAGAGATACACTGTTTTATCCTCCTTCCATCTAGTGACACCTTGGCTTTAGATCACTGATGTCTTGATTTTGTTTTTGTTTTTCCCATTTCATGTTAGCTTCAAGCCCAGGCCCTTGCTGAGAATATAAAGGGATGCAAGGAAAACTGTAGAGACATCAATTCTTTATGTTTCAAAGCAGAAGGTCATGTTTAGCTTTCAGTCTTAAGTCTTCTACTTCTATCTGTGATTCAGTAAGACACCAACCTATGAACTTTACCCATAGCAGTTTGCGCTCAGGCTTCCTGTCTGTGCCCAACTTTCATGGAGAACCTCAGTCCCCCAAGACAGACTTTTACAACTTGATTAGCACATTGAGAAAGCTCTCCATTTCTCTGGTATCCTTGATCCTGAAACTTGATGATTTTTCTAAAGACTTGCTTAGTCCTCCCCTATCACTCTCCCTCACCGCACAATGGCACCTCTTTCTCTGTTCCCTATGTATTTAAAAGCACAAATCTCTTTCAAGATTCCAAGCTTCATCATCTCCATCCCGTAAAGATTCCAAAGTCTTCTTGCAAAATTGTGTCTCCCTACAAATTTGTTTTCCACGCGATTGACAATTTAATTACCAGGTTATGTCTGTTTTCAAATCAGTCTAGAATCTACTTACAGTCCACAGTGGCTTGAAGGACATTTCCTTGAGAGCAATTAATTACTGTGTTGACCCACCCTGCCCAATCTGAGATAAGGCTTATCTTGCTTTCTATGGCCCCAGGTGCGCCAGTGCCTTCCGGGATGCAAGCAACCGCAAGCGAGCGGAGTGCAGGCAGGTGCCAATCACTCAGGAGCATGCCCCGCTCCGAGTGCTTTTCCTTTCAAGAGCAATAACCAGATCTCAGGATTTGCATGATAGAAAGGAACATGCTCATTAAATTTGCAGATTGAATCAAGGTGTGTGGGAAAGCAGGCGCTATAAATACAAATGACCTTGACTACAAGCTCAGGGAAAAAAAAGAGATTTGAACTCCGTGATGCTTAATAAAAATCTGAGTTAAGCTGTGTGCCGCACCATTTTTAAAATAAATTTATATGAGCTGGCGTCTAAGTGACTGCCAGAGAAAGGGGCATGTGAGCAACTTTCTGAACTTGACTCGGAATTGGTCTTTATCTGAGTATGTCTGTTAAGATCACATGGATGAAGTGACTTGTAATGTGTCAGCCTCTACTTGGACCCTTTTTTAGGACCCTTGTTGGTGACAGAAGCACAGCCCAGTCTTGGTGGGGAAAGGCCGCTTTAGGTCCCATAAGACAGAGACGTGTTTGGACTGGCTCCAGCTCCAGGAAGAGGCCAGCTGAGGATTCACCAGGTGCCACTGCCAGCATGCTTTCCCCCTTTTTCTCAGCTCTCTGGCAGAACTTCAGAGTACAGTGGTCCAAGCCCTGCGGCACCTAGAGGACTAGGATGGGCTCAGCCCGGGTCACAGGCCACTGTGTCTGAGAGGTGGCGTATTCCACAGCACAGCAGGCTTGCTGCATGGAAAGCCCCAGTAGCAGCACATGGAATGGAAGAAGGATAAGTCCCAAAAGGAAAGAACCCCATAGGCCTTCCAGGTACTGTAGCCACTGTGAAAGGTGGTGGGGAAAGGGAAGCATGTCTTACAGCCCCACAGGAAGGGACCTGCATTCAAGCCATGAGATCCAGAAAGATTTGTGGTACGATATACAGGTCATCTAAGAAGCTCATAGAATGGACAATGTATGTGAACTAAATGGGCTATTAGGTTCTAAGATACATGCATAGGCTTGGTTTTGCATAAAATAAATCCAACAGACTCTAAAACTTTTAAGGGGGAAATTATAAAATTCAAGCAAAAAAATTTTTTTTTAATCTAGTAGCCACCACTGTAAATATGTTGGGCAAATTGTCCTTGTGTTTTATAATGGCATATGTGTTTACTAATCAGAACTTCTGTGGCCAGCTCAGGCTGCCCTGGGGGTGGGCCTGGCACTGCATGTGGTGCCAGGGATTGAACTGCAGTCCCTGTGCTTGCCTAAGCTTGCCTAAGCAGGCCCTTTAGATCTCTGAGCTATCTTGTCAGCCCCTAATTAGAATATTTTAGTATCACCATAGTAGTCTTACTTAAAATAGTGAAAATATTTTGGCACATGACAAAACTACTGCACAAAGGTTATTAACGGTGTTAATTGCTAAATAATACATCATCTAATAGATGTACCATTCTCCAGGGCCCTTTTTATATATTTGTTTCCATTTTCAGTTTTACTTTTTTTTCGAAACTATCAGATTTTTTGTCCAGCAGTGAGCAACAAGACAGAAAAGATGAAAGAGGCTTTTGTTGTGGCAACAGGCCGACCATGAGAAAGAGAGGCGAGCATCCTCTGCCCTGAGACTAAGAGAACTGAGATTCTGATGGACTTCTGCTGGTTCTGGAGTTAGAAGGTCAGCTTCAATTATATGTAAGGAGCTGACTGGGGTCTCTCGTAGGTGCGTGGAAGAGGTGGGAGGAAGCTGTATCCAGGGCAGTGTTGGGGAAGAAGGAGGAAGCGGTCACTGGGAAGATAAGCTGTTATTTCAAGGGCTTCAGCCAGGTTAGGGGACCACCGTAATAACTCAGCACTTTAGACGGGGGCCAGATCCTATCATTATAATTTTGTTTATAGCACCTGTTTGTAGCACATAACATTTGTGTTCCTTGAGGGAAGTCAGGATGTATAGAAAGCAGACTTGAATTCTTCGTTTATCCCCTTTCTCTTCCCTCCCCCTTTTGTCCATCTCTTGATCCTCTTCCTGTTACCTTTCTTGCACATGTTTGCAGTGTATTGTCTGTGTGGGCCCCACGCATGTGCCCAATACATCGTCCTCTTCCGTCTCACTTTCCTCCCCTTTCCCCTTCCCTCCCTCTGTCCACTTTTACTTTCATAGATGATAAAAATAAATGCTTGAGGGAGCACATCTCTTGTTATTTGCGTAAGCTTGAATCTTACTAATGGAGTTACTGAATCACAGTATATGAGTACCTAAAAATTATCAGCGGAGGTTGTGACACTTTTAGTCAAATTATTACAGCAATGTGTGATATCACCTTACTCGGTCCCAGTGATGGCAATTTTTCCAGGTACTACTAGATTGTGGGATTTATGAAGCAAGCATTCTTGCTTCCTCCATAATACCTACCCTTATTATTACTTAATAAGCATGCATTAAATTTGGAGGAAAAATCTCGCACCCTATAACAAATGCATATTTTAAATACTGAGTTACTAATTCAAAGGAGAGAGTTTGCTTTAATGAAGCAAAGCTCAGCTCCTTTCATTATCATAACACTTGTTGTTAAAAATATAGAGAAATGACGGTCCCGGTATTGAATTGGGCAATGGATACCAAGTTAAAGATATGTGCTTTTTGAATCCAGAAATTCTATGTTGGAGTAATACCCCAGGGAAGTACTTGATCAACTGTACAAAATGTAGTCCATGTTTATCAATGAGATTTTAATATCAGAAATCTTGGAGCTATTCAATAGCCCAAAGTACTTATTTAATACAGATCCGGGGTATTCATGCAATAGATGCCATATCACCATTATAAAGGAGTGTCTGCAGCTAAAATTACCTGCATTGAAATTTTATTTCCCTCTAAGGCCCTTGCACAAATGTAGCCACAATGACTCAGACCTGTGACATTTACAATGATATTGGTATAAGGGAATGCAACTTCCGACCTGAAAAATACCTGGAATGAGTTCTCATTCTGTAAAACCAAAGAATGAATTTCAGAAACAAATGGAGGTTAAGATCAGGATATATTTTGGGGGGGAAAGAAAGCTCCTGTCCAAGAGGAGGAGAGAAGGGGACCTGAGTGGGTTGTCTGGGACTCTGCCTTTTCCAGGGATTTTTATAGAGCAAATTTAACCATGAGGTGAAGCGAGTCTAAGATGGAAAACATGAGAACTCAAGAACTTGTACATGAGGTGGGACAAAACTATGTTCAACCAATGAGATCACAAGCACAGTTGCTCAGGTAAAAATGATTAAATCCAGGACTGGAAAGGAAGTCACCTAGCAAGTGGGCATGAATAGAGAACAGGGGCTTATCCTGGATGGGGCTGGGTTAGGGACAATTCCTGGCTTTCTGGAGGTGGTTATCAATCTCAGATGTGTATCTTTAGGGAGATAAGCATTTGTTTTTTTTTGTTTGTTTGTTTGTTTTGTTTTGTTTTGTTTTTTTAAGCATTTGTTTGATCTTGTGTCTTGAGATCTGGCCCACAGTTGGAGTCTGTCTCTCCCTCAGTTGCAAGGTCTTGCCTTCCAAATTGTCTCCTTGAGGGCCCATCCCTATCTGACTACCTATATTATTTTTTATCTAATTCAGCAGCCTACAATAGTACCTCAGTTCAGGAGCTTTATTTGATTTTATTTTTTCCCATAATTTTATTGATAAACAAA